>APFE030907075.1:0-13661 GCA_000404065.3 Pinus taeda | reverse complement strand
GGCCACTCTAGTGGATGAAAGCTTCTCAATGTATTGTAAAGCTATTGAACCTGGTGCTTGAAGAAGCTTCTCAACGTATTGTAAAGCTATTGAACCTGGTGCTTGAAGAAGCTTCTCAACGTATTGTAAAGCTATTGAACCTGGTGCTTGAAGAGGCCACTCTAGTGGAAGAAAGCTTCTCAATGTATTGTAAAGATATTGAACCGCTCAATGTTCTTCAACATTGAGCACCAAAACATCTCTTAGCTCTTCAACGAAGTTTAATTTACAAAATATAGAAAAAGCAACAAAGTCAAATCAAAATGGCTGTCACATTCTTTAGACATGGATGTCATGAACAATCTGCGAATGAATTGTAGGAACCGTGGCCTCTTCTGCTTGAGGTATTTGACAATCACAAAGTTTTTCATGACTGGTTCTCAAAGACCTTTCAAAGGAATGGGTCGTCTTCTCAGTCACTTGAAGTTGATTGGCTTGAAATTGAGAAGAAAGTGATTATAATTCACCAATTGCACCAGATATTGGAACCTTTTATGCTGCGTGGCTGGGTTGAAGATGTAGAGGGGTCACTACCACAAAAGGTATCAGTGGTATTGAAATGTAAAATGTCAGCCCTTCAAGGTGCTATTTATGATCCTTCAAGGTGCTATTTATGATTGGATCAAGCAACAAGTAATATTAGGCTTGATCGTCAGAATGAGGCCAAGAGAATATCAGTTAGTTCCAAAAAAAAGGTTAGAGTATAGGTTCCACTGCAGAATAGGTGTATGGAGTTGCGAAAGACAACAACTTTAAAAACTGGTGTTTTTCGCTATTATATACATTATTTCCTTGGCAAAGATACAAGTAAGGATGAAGCTGTTGCAATAGCCAACAAGACTATTGAATTGGATGCAACTCTTGAAGGATGTGCGGTGCAGCATAGAAAGAATCAATGACATGAAACATATAAGTGTCTATCATATTTTAATCCTTGAATCATACTGGAAGAAGGTGGTGTTGCGTTAGGATTCAAACATGTTGAGAAGAAAACATATTCAGTTTACTTGTTTGCATGCAAGGGAAAGCATGTTGTGCATGTGACAGGGGTGCCTTATTCTTGGTCATCTTTAAATCATGATGACATTTTTATTTTTGATACAAAATCTAAAGGATTTCAGTTTAATGGTTCCAACTCATCCTCTCAAGAGAAGGCTAAAGTTTTAAAGGTTGTTCAATATATCAAAGATAATTATAATGATGGGAAGTGTGAAGAGACTACAATTGAGAATGGCAAATTTGTAGCTGATCCGGAGATGGGAGTTTTGGATTTTTTTTAGTGGTTTTGCTGCTCTTCACAAGAAGTCCAACAATGACGATGAATCACAACCTGAAGCTCTTCCAACAAAGCTATTATACATACAACAGGGTCATGCAAAACTCATTAAAGGAAATTCATTGACAAGAGAAACGCTGAACACAAACAATAGCTTAATGTTAGATTGTGGAATTGAGATATTTGTTTGGATATGTAGGAACAAATCGCTTGAGGATAGAAAAGCAACAAGCTAAGCTACAGAAAAGTTTATTGCCAGTAAAGGAAGGTTGAAGCAAGATCATGTAACTCGTATTATGGACAGGTTTCAAACTGTCATGTTTAAATCAAATTTTGTTACATTGCCTCAAAGTACTGATACAACTGTATCTGAAAATGGAAGAGGCAAAGCAGCAACTTCGCTGAAATGACAAGGATTTAATGCTAAGGACCTTCTCAAAGTAACTCCAGTAAAAGAGGAAAATCAACCATTTATTAATTGTACTAGCTATCTTCAGGTTTGATGAGTAAATGGTAAAAACAAACCGCCTATGCCATTGAGTGAACAATGCAAATTTTACCGTGGTGATTTCTATATTATGCGATGCGCTTATCCTGGAGAGGAAAAGAAAGAATACCTTCTTTGCACATAGATTGAAAAAGGGGAAGCACTTGGATTGAAAAAGTGAGTGTTTCAGAAGAAAGAACTACTAGCCTATCATTAATGAGTAAAATGGTCGAGTCATTGAAAGTACAACCGATTTAGACTAATTTCTTTGAGGACAATGAGCCCATCCAATTTTTTGCTATTTTGCAAAGCTTCATTGTCCTTAAGGGTGGACTTAGCCTTGAGTATAAGAGGTACATTGCAAAAAAAGGGATAACTGGTGACACCCACAAAGAAGATGAACTCAGTACTGCAGGAACAATAGATCATGAGGGTGATCTTGCTGGTAAAGATCAATATATGGGTTCTGCGGAAAGCCTTGTTTGTAACAACATCCAATGGTATAAAATTGATATGGTAGATGAGGTCATAAATGCAGGTCATTTTGATCAAAGGACAACACATGAAGAAGAGGACGTCCCATTTCACTAGAACTTGTCATCACTTGAGGACAAGCAATGTCGGGAAGGGGAGACTGTAATGTTCCCGAAGAGTTAATTATTCAAGGGATGAAGTAGCCTATCAATAATACCCATAAGCTATAGCCCTCCAAAAAATGAAAAACCACAAAAATTCCACTATTGGGCGAGTTTTAGGGTATCTTGGAAAATGAACCCAAACTTGGGGCTTGGAGTAGAGATTACTCACCCAAACTTGGGGCTTGGAGTAGAGATTACTTAATCATTTCAAAAAGAAAAATCTCTCTAGAAAATCTATAAATATGGGAGGATTCAATTCATTTGGATCATCAATTGTGGATCATTTTATCTCTATTTTTCTTGAGCTAGAGGTTGAGGGTTTTAAGATCCCTTCTCCCTTGTTAGTTTTTGGGGTTTTAAGATCCCTTCTCCCTTATCAATGGTAAATTTTTGTGGTGAAAGATTTTACCTAATTGACTCAGTTTTATTTTCTTATTTTCTTCTTTGTTATGGTCCAAGGTTACTTGAAGAGTTAGTGCTTTGAAGGATGATTAATGTGTCCCACGAGTTTTTCCTAAATTAGTCCTTGTAGTAAGGGAATTGCACTCAATTCTGGTCGTGCAAATATAGTTAAAGGCAACACAACGAAATTTTTGAAAAAATAGTCTAGACGCAGAATGTACAAACTTCCCTAAGACGAAAGTTTTGAATAAGTGCCTTGAGACTTCAACGGTAGTCAGAATAAGAAAGATTGAAGGCAGCAAAATTTCATGAATTTTGTAACGAATTAGGGCTTCTTTAGTGGCTTTGACTGGCAAATACCGAGGCTCTGGAACAGTAAGATTGTATACGCAGGAGAACCGAAACTTCATCGCAGGACAAAATCCGAGACCACTAGGGCTAGAATCCGTGCTTCAGACTCAAATATTAAGCGAAGTCCGTCAAATAAAACACTCGCAGTTCCTGTGGGAAATCGACTTGCATTGATAGTCTCGGCAGGAAATCTGAAGCACAATCCACGATCTAGACACCTAAAGAGAGAGTGCAACATGGATTTTATGGAAGCGCGCAATAGACCCAAGGTTATTGGAGTGTGGGCCTAAAGCAATTAGGAAGTTATGTAGTGTTTTGGACGTTTCAAAGTGCCTTGTTGACTTGGACAACATAAGTGGAGCTCCTTGATTGCAAAACTTCTGGGTTATGTAATAGTCGAGCTTCTGGATTCGTTACTAATTGTGCAGTGCTTTGACATTCAAATTGCCTCGTTGACTTGGACATCGTAAGCGTATCTCCCACATCTCGAAACTTTCGGGTTTTGTAACAGTCGAGCTACTCGAGATGTCGGGCCTTGAATATCGAATGAATCTTTTCCAAAAAATGCAGGTTAGACTCTCTTGAAAATCGTAAGTGATGTTGTAATCCCTTGGAGCGCTAAATATAGGAATCATTATGGATTCTACCCTCTGTTGAAATTTGTAATGTCGCATGAACTGTTGTAGTTATGTGAACTGTTGAACTGATTATCCACCATCGGAGCACGAATGTACTCGATTGAAATCTGTGGATTGACTTCGGGTTATTTGATGATGGTCTGTTGAATTATACAGTGGGAATTCTTATAGCACTGTTATCATATTCTTTGCAATCATATTTTGTAAATGACAATTGTAGTACTGTTAATTACATTTATTTATTTGGTTGTAAACTGTTCATGAGATTTTATTGAAACTAGTCGCGTAACGGTAAAGTTATGGCAAAAATTCCACTGCTACACTATACGATAAGTCCTATATGGTAAGTGGGGCCTACTCCTCGATTTCCTCATCTAACATGAAAGGTTCAAATAATTTTAGATTCTCCACTTTCACTATTGAGTCACTCCACATATATGGGAGTAAATCGAGTTTGTAGGCATTGTTGTTGCAAGATCTAGCAAGCCTTGTAGAGGAGCACCCTATGAGGCTAAAACAATAATGCGATAGTGACCCACTATCAACACAACCAAAATTACCCGCTCTTTACAGATTTTGGGAGGAGTCTCAATAAGTGAGAAGGTCACCTAAAGGGAATTTTAGGGCTAAGATACAAGGTGACTCAATGAGGACTTCCATAAGAAAGACATAAATTAGGTTCAAGGCTCTAATAGGAGGCGATTCACTTGCTTTATAGAGACCTATTAAATGAGGCACAAGACCTAGGGTTTGTTTAATATTTTGAGTGTTGGGATGGCCAAAGGTCAAGGCAAGGAAAAAGGGTTTCCAACAATGATTTTCAATGAAACAAAGTTGCATGAAACACTCAAGGAGCTCCCAAGTTGAAGCTAAATACAAATGAGGGTTAGCTTAGGGTTAGTAACTAAGGAAATGAAATTTATGAATGAAATTGAAGTGATTGTGTACCAAAAGAAGGGATTATGTGGAAACTACTATTCTCTTGGCATTTAGACTCTCCAACTCTGGAAATTTCTTTTCTTTAGGAATTTGCACCAAACCCTAGCTTGGTCGCTTGGCCTTAAAAGGGAAAAATTACAAAAAGAGAGAAGAGACAAATTTATGGATTAAAGTTAAAGTGATCACCAACAAAAGGAGGGATAGTGCCTTATCCTTTTGTGGATGGAGTCTATGAGTTGATTAAATGACCAAAAAAATGCTAAGGAGGAAAGATAAATGATGCCCTAACATTAAAAACCCTAGCAATTACCTATGAAATGGATTAAGAATTGTCATGGGAGAGCTAATAAAAGTTCACCACTAGGATTATCATTCACATGTTATTCAATGAGTAATGCATGCAATAATGATTTATAGATTCTATCATATAGATTTTTAACAAACTAGGGCATAATGGAAAACCATAGATTCAATGTATTTCATACATTAGACATAAAGAAAATAATCATTCAACAATAAGCTCACTTACAAGATAACTTGAATGAAATTCCATGTATTGATTCAAGACAATAGCCTCAAAGACAAATGATTTTCTCCAAATATCAAAGTGAATTCGTCGGTCACATCCATACCACAAGAAAAGAAGGCCAAAATTCTCTAACGGGAGGATGAAATCTCCAAGTTATGATGATGGTTTGATACAAATCAATCTCCCTCTATTTATATGAGGGATCTGAGTTCCTATTTTAGCCTATGATCCCTCTAAAATCATAAAATAATGTGCAACAAGATAGGTCACAAGTCAATGTAATAGCCAATGATAAAACATTAAACTAGCCCATAAGTGTGAGTTGTAGGAGAGAGAAAGCTAGCGTCATCCATACGCAACCCCTTTTTGGGCATGCATTGAGGGCTAAGGGTGCCATGTGATGTGTAGAAGCCCTCTAAAATCATCTCCTAATGTTTGGCCCTTAGGTCCTTATCAATCTCCCTCTATGCACCCGAGTTTTCATCTTGGGGATCAAAAGTGGTATCATGGGTCTCCATGTGCTCAAAATGCCTACCTATGCTCTAACGTTGAGGGCTTCCAAGGTGGTGCTAGCCCTCCTATGTCTCAAGGTGTGAGACCGACCTCCTCCGAGCCTTGGATCAACTGCCATCCCTCTAATCAATGTTAATTTGGTTGGGGACATGCTAATGATGGGAAAAGTCAACAATGCAGGGAAAAGTGTTGGAACACTGTGGGTGTTAGAGGCACACAAGGATACATATGATTATCTATAACTACTTGAAGTCTCATGGTTCTTAATGCCTCACCTGTGGGTGCCAATATGACCCTCTGGAGGACTTGGACCCTAGTTAAGTTTCCCGAACCATGAATGGAACCACTTATCAATTACAACCTTCACCATTAGGCGCATTTAATCATTTTTTCATCTAAGTGCAACAAGCTTGAAAGTAATGGGAAAGTTGACACCTCATATAAGGCTTCCCGTCAAAATTTTGGTTCTGATATCACACTAGTGTTAACTCCCTAGGTAGGAGTGGTTAATAGACGATCCTATTAGGTGTTCTTAGCACCTAAGGGGAAGTGACATGTCCTTGGTCCACCGTTTAATTGAAAGGTGTCATGTGAATAATAATGGAATGGAAGGGAAAGACTTCATGGCCAAGTGCCATGGCCAGAGGGATCAATTTGATGGGGAATTCTCATCCTAGGTATATAGATGTGAGGAGGTAGCAATCATGGATGCATGAGTTACCAACTTGGCCTGGGTTTTCCACCCCTCTTATGCCTTCTACTTTCTTTTGATTTTTCTTTGTATTACTTCTTGTAGCCTAAAGGGTTAGAGCTTGCTTTGTATGATGTATAACTACTATTACCCCCTTTGCGGTGGGCTAGTTCATTGCCCATCAGGGGTTGGGACACACAATATTCATCTGAAGAGAAAACTATGCTCAGGAACTGATTGATCGCCATAATGAGTGAGGTAGAGCTCATGCTAGGCTTTTTCCCACGTGCTAATGTGTATATCCCAACCATCTTTTGCATTTTGATATTCATTTCTTTTGTTTTTCTTATGGCCATCATAAGCTCTTTCTATTTCTTTTAGCTACAACAACCTCCAAGGAAAATTCCCCAGCCCTACCTAGGTATAAGGATGTGTGAGGGCCAAATCCCAATGAACCAATGATTAGTTGAACCTGAAGAATGGAGGTGGGATAGGGGCTTATTGTTTAGTCAATTTAGTGTCCTAAATTGCTACATAAATTATCAATCCGAGTGTCGTAAACTGATGAAGTGTAGTGCACTATATGTGCTAGATAACCTTTTCTTACTATTTTCAATTTTATGTTGTTTTTGGGGGTTTTGTGCTTTTGACCTCCTAGAATGCTACAATGTAATTGAAATCCTAATCTACTGCTAAAGTGAGAGTTTTTAAAAGTACTTTTTAGATCAAGTTTGGAAATGGAGTTTCAAGAAGATGAAGACAAAGCTTATATTCTTGCTTATTGTAATGTTTTCCAAAATATGAGTTTAAAAGACTTCTTGAAACTGCTATCTATAAACTGAAAACTTGAATGAGAAAATGAAGGTGCAACTATCTATATCAAACTAAGAATGAAGTACTAGAAATGAAACTACTACTTCTATTGTCTATTCTATTTGCGGAATTAAAGTCTAACTGCAATTTAAACTAAAGGCAAAAGTAAAAACTTGAAACTGGAAACTAATGATCAACCAATAATCTCATCCATAAACATAACACTTCACCAATTAACTTAAAAATAAGTCAGCTAAAGGCTCCAGAAATATCATTTTATAGCATGAGAGAATGACATTAAACTATCTAAATAAACAACAAGTAAACTCATTTACAAACATAATACTTCGCCAATTAACTTAAACTCAGTTAGCTAAAGGGTCCAAAAATATCATTGTATAATATGAGGAAATAACATAAAAACTATCTAACTCTAACTAGTGAATAGCAAGTAAATCTCATTCATAAGTTCCATACTTCACCAATTAGATCTGAAGGTAAACCATCAACTAAAGGCTACGAAAACATGTACTTATGTTATGAGTGACTATATTAAGAAAGAAAAGGTACTAAACAATAAGTAAATCTCATTCATAAGTTCCATACTTTGCCAATTAGATCTGAAGGTAAACCATCAACTAAAGGCTACGGAAATATGTACTTATGTTATGAGCATCTATCCTATTGAACAAAAAGCATGAACACTTGGAATTTGAAAGCTAAAGAACAACAGAAGAAGTGAGTCCCAACAATGCTACTAAAAAGCTCAAGCATAAACAAAATTAAAGTCCTACTGCTACTCTGAACTACATCTATCAAGGTTAGTAAAAACAAGTGACAAGCTACATTACAAATACAGTGTTAAAGCGATTATGAACATAAATGAAACATAAGCAATATATAGTGGAACGAAATAAAATACAAATGGAAACATACAGAAATGAAAACGAAACCTCAGCCACGCAGGGGCCCTCCGCACAACCTTGGATTATCAACACAAATCTACTTCAAACGCTCAGGCAACCATATACGAAAACAAAGTTTTTATATCATGAAAGAAGAGAACTGCGTGTCTCTTGATTACAAAAGGGAAATCACACTATTTCAACAATAAAACTGTTTACTTGTTTGCGTTCCAAACGCTTCAATTTATAGGAGAAATTGCTAACTATTTCTAAGAGGAAATTCTTCCACGTTAGACACGTGAACAGGTCATGTGTCGAGGATTTAGCCTTCCGGTTGGCACAAATAGTAAATATTCGCATAGTGGATGTTGGATTTAGTTATGCAGGTGGCAAAATGAATCCTCGGGTTCAGGAACAACCTCAGACTCAATTATGTGCCATAATAGAGTTCTAACTACTATAGAACTTCTCCATTGACTCCCCTTTGACCAGGGTCTTTTCCTTCGAATCTGATCAAGTGAATAGGACCCTATCCATGTGTTGACATTTCTTGAGCTACCCATGTGGCTCGTTCCTCCTCTTGACACCTGTAACTTGCAAAAGCATGAAGATGGCTGTGGAATTTCCAGTTAGCTGCAGAAAGTGGCTACATTCCGTAGCTGAGAAACAAAACCTTGTCCAAATAACACACATAAAAATATAATTTGAAAATCACTAAAATATACTCCTGGGATCAACATGCAATGAATTTTGAGGGCTTAAGATGCACTGGAATGTGAAAACAGAGGAAGAAGGGTGAAGAAAATGCTTGAAAGAGAGGTAGTTTTGGGGCTCAACATACCCCCACTGTGAAGTTGTTGCATGTCCTCATGCAACCAAAATTGTAACAATCCTCCTTCTACAACATTTGCTCTGAAACCTCTGCTAGAAAATCCAACCTCTTCTTCTTCTTCTTTGTTGCTACTGCCATTCTGGGTTTCCTCATAAGGCATCTATATTTGAGGTTGATGAGGGACCTGCTTAGCTTCCTATTTTTCTTCTTCAATTTTCTATTTTTCTTATGCCATAATCCCAAATGAAGCATGGTATTGTCCTGAATGATTTTGTCTATTTTGTTTTGCTCCTTCAAAGCTTCATTTTCCCCTTGTATATGCTTGTTTAGGACCTCTAATTCGTAGATTTCTTGTTTTAATGAATGAATCAGAGTTTCCTGTGGTGTAACTGGCTGGTTAGATGAAGTCCCTTATTCTGCTGTTGTGTTCTTTTGCTTCAATGATTCAATGAAATCATAGGTTTGCTGTTGAGCCTGGTAAATCTCTGGAGATGCTTTTCTTGGACTATTTTCAAAGTCTAGTTGAGGAGAAAGAGAATATTGTAGACTATGCTTGATTGAGGTGTTATCTGATGATTGAGTTGGAGTCTCCCCTCCCAAGTCTATGAATCGAGCTTCCATTGTTTGTGTTTTCTTCAACTTGCCTTTAAGCCTAGAGCTTCTTCGTAGACTTTGTGAGCCTATATTCCTTTCTTCTATGACCTATCTCTTCTTCCCTTTTTCTTTTGCTTTCTTGGACTGTTCTTTAATGTGGACTAATCTTTCAGAGAGCCATTGTCTTCTTCTGATGAAGGCTCAGGAGTTTGGTAGATTTCTTCAATTTTTCTTTTTCCTTTCTATTTTGTTTGCTTCATGATTTCAGTCAGAGTTTTAGAGGGCAGTTCTTCCTCACAATTTTCTTTTGTTGAATTGGTAGGAGTATTTTGAATTTTTAGAGTTGCTCTTCTTCTCTTACTCCTCTTTACTGAACTCCCTTCAGGCATCTCAAGTGGGTCTTGGAAAAAGTTCCTGATTAGGAAGTTTTCCCATGTATCTCCCATATCCTTGAAATGATTTTCAACTAAGATCTTTATGAGACCATGATGGTACAGATGGGGTTCTACATCTCCTATGTGCTTTTGAACAATAGTAGACATCTTGCTTAAACTATTCAATAGAAAATAAGGGAGATTGATGGTCTCATTTTCCAAAAAGTTCATCAATAACCTTATGTGGTACATGTACATGGAGCCATATCTACCTTCACACGTGACAAATTTCTGAATAATCAAGAGAAAACCAGTCCATTTTTTCTTTAATGCTGAGATAGGAATTCCTCTTTTGAAAATTGATATGTCCATACCTGGTTTTCGAAGAATAACTCTCCATGATTTTTCATTGAAATCCTTATTTTTAACCACCTTTATCCAGCTTGTGGAAGTTCTGTTGCAGCTGCAATTGAAGATTCAGTCACTGAAAACCTTATATCTCCGATTTCTACTTCTGCTCCATTAAAAGATCTTGCAAACATTTTGGTAACTTCCTTGTGATGGCCATTGAATTTCTTGATAAACTTCAGCGAACGAGCCTTCTTTAATGTCCCCTTCAACTGAGGGTATCCCTCCATGAACTTAGCTCCTATGGGCTCTGTCCTTACAATGAGACCAATGCCGCCTCTTTTCACTGTGTAAATACCTCTGTGATAATAGTTATATGGAAACAGAACGGTTATAGAGACGAAAATGAAAGGACACTGTAGAGAGAATTGATGGGTATGAAACTAAAAAAATGATGAGTATGAAGTTGAATGATGGAGAGGTTACGAAGTAGGGAAAACTGTATACATGATAATAGTATGAAGGCTGTAAGGCTTAGTGTACACACAGAATGCATGGAGGTAGAGTGTTACTCATGCACATAACTGAAAAATTGAGTGGAGCCCTTGTGTTTTTCATTTGTAAAAAGAAATCTGCGGGAGTAAGAAAACGAAAAACTCAGCGAATGAAAGAGCTGTATTCAACCGGCTTACATCCAAATAATTAGCCGTTTCAACAGGTGGAGTAAGGATGTGTGGTGAAGTACGAGTCATAATCGGGAGTGAATCATGAGACTGTTGAGGATTAAATCGGTGGATATGGTGGAGTTATGGCAACAATCAAATCACATCATGACATGTTAAGGAGTAGTGATTATTCAAACTATACAATTTATGATTTTATAGTGCTATATGAAATGGGTTTTATTCTCACCTTTGGAATCATACCTTTTTCCTTTACTAACTTTTGATTGCTTGCTTTTGTAGGTGCTTTAGGTGTTGATGTCTTCAAAAGATTTCTCCTTCCATACCTACATCTGGCTTTTATTTTTTATTTTGGCTAATAATATGTCACTGCAGAGTAACAAGATTAGCTGCGGAATCATAAAATAGCCGCAGAATTGGAAAACAACTGTGGAATTGTAACAAAGTGAATGGAATATGACTCGATGAATGAAAATGAAAAATGACTGTATGAATGGAAACATGGAAAAAATGGACATGAAGGAATACTGAAAGAAAGTTTATTGATGGTGAAATGGAATGGGATAAAACAAACCATGAATAAAATGAGAGACTTTTTTTTTGTTTGGAAAATACGGGGTGTCAGAGTATTCTGATTTTCACCCTATATTTTTAGTATAAGAATGCCAATCAGTGATTGGTTTTCAGGCTTATACATTTTTGTTTTCATTGATGAAAAGAACAAAGACTAAGTTGGTGGGGAAGAATGATTTTTCTTCACCAACTTCATTTCAGAGTTATGCTGAAAGATCTTGATATACTCCTCCTTTGAGATTGGTTTCTGATAAATCTTCAATCTATGACCATTCACAAGGAGAGGAGTTTGGTGCTCATCGATGCTTCTGATTCTTACTGCTCCATTGCTAAAAACTTTTTCAATCTCATATGGCCCAAACCAATGAGTTTGAAACTTATCTTGAAAATCCTTGAACTTTGAATCAAATAGCAATGCCCAATCTCCTTCTTGAAACCTTTTTTCTTTGATGTACTTGTCATGCCACTTAGCTCTCTGCTGCTGAACTAGACCAGTTCTTTGAACTGCTTCTTGTCTGATTTCATCAAGTTCATTCAACTACTCCAGTCTATGCTTTTCAGCTTCTGATAGATCCATTCCCAACTGAGCTTCCATCTTGAAAGTTTTAACTTCGAACTCAATGGGGAACAGAACTTGCTTTCCATAAACAAGTTCATAAGGTGTATGTCTCGTTGTATTCCTCCATGTAGTTTTGTAGGCCCACAAGTCTTCGGGAAGCCTCTCTGCCCAATCTCTTCTATGTAGATGCACAATCTTGGTAATGATTCCCTCAATCACTTTATTTGTGGACTCCACTTGACCATTTTCTTGTGGATGATAAGGAGTGGATTTCCTATGCTTGATCTTGTATTCTTCCATAAGCTTCTCCATCATTTTGGATGTAAATTGAGCTCCCTGATCTATCACAATTTCTCTTGGAACACCAAAGCGAGTAAAATATCCTCATAAAGAAAACAAACTACTGTATTTTCATTAGTAAAGAATAATGCTTTGGATTCTACCCATTTAGTGACATAATCAATACACACCAATATATATTTTTTCTGCTTGGATGGAGGATTAATAGGTCCGATAAAGTGTAGAGTCCACTTTTCAAAGGGTTTGATAAGTACCTGAGGTTGTAATGACATCTCATTTGAGGGAGCAGGTTTCCCTACCCTTTGGCAGCTTTCACACCTTTTGACATATTCTCTTGTATCTTTGAAGATGGATGGCCAATAATATCCTAAAGAAAGGATTTTATAGGCTGTCCTTTTGTCAGCAAACTGTCCACCACATGGTTCATCATGACATGCTTTAAGAATATCAGGCATTTCATCTTCCCTGACACATCTTCTGATCACATAATCTGGCCCTGTTTTATGCAATTCGTTAGAGATCCATGAATATCTTGAACTATCTTGAATAATCTTTCTTTTCTCTCTAGGAAATAAATGTGAGGGTAGCTTCCCTATAACCAAGTAGTAAGCAACATCTGCAAACAAAGGAGTTTGAGTAGTTACTGCAAATAAGTATTCATCAGGAAACTTATCCTCAACCGGAGAGTCTTCTTTGCTATTCTGAATCCTGGACAAGAAATCAGCTACTGTGTTTTGTTTTCTAGGTCTATCTAGAACAGTAATATTGAATTCTTGCAAAAGTAAAAGCCATCTTGTAACTCTACCATTAGTAATAGGTTTATTCATTAAATATCTAATTGCAAAGTGATTAGTATGAATAAAAGTTTCATAGCCTGTGATATAATGTCTAAACTTGTTAATTGCATGAACAACAGCTAAGAACTCTTTTTTAGTCATAATATAATTCAACTCAGTGGGAGTCAAATTCTTACTTGTATAGTAAATGGCATAAGGAATCAAGTCTTTTTGTCCAAATACAGCCCCTAGAGTTGTATTTGAAGCATCTATAGAAATATGGAAAGGAACTTTCCAATTTGGCTGTTAGGCCCCTATACTACTAGTGTAACCCTTATTGTTATTAGTACAACCCACTTATTATATTGATGTACCCACATAGTGCCCATATTGTTACTATT
>APFE030907074.1:0-12742 GCA_000404065.3 Pinus taeda | reverse complement strand
AGAGAAGAGATTACAACCAGTTAAGGCTTGACACTGTAAAACTCCTCTAGCTGGGTGGGCAGTCAGTCCGACACGTCTTGCAAAATCACTTTCTCTCTCAGCAATCCGACAGCATAACCTTACTTCCAACTTTTAGCTCAAAAAGTATCTCTCTCACACTAGCTTGTTTGCTCTTTTGCTTTGGCTTCCAAAAAACTAGCCTGTTCATTATGGGGAGATAGGCTTTTATAGATAAAGGGAGAGGAGATATACAATGTATGTGGACACATTCTGAGTTTTGGTAATGTCTCATAATAGCCATTGCCTTGGATAGAAAAGCCGAAACCCGGATGCTTTTGTGGGCTTTTTCCTTCAGGGAACTGAGTGAGTCGCAAGGGAAAAAGCATTCTAGCATGCGCTGGCCAAAAATCATGCCTAATTTGTGTGGCGCGGGCCGTGCTCTGGGACAGAGCGCTTATGGGCGCGCCCTCTTTGTAAGGACTGAGCCATTGGCGCGGGGTAATACACTGTGGGCCCGCGCTAATGGGAAAAAAGCATTTTCCAAGGTTAATCTTCAGAGGGTGTCTTCAGGGTTATTGAACTTCATACTCAGGAGGCCTCAATGCAAGTGTTTTCAAGTTATGTCACTGGTCACAGGTCCGTAAATGTGTCCTCCAATGTGTGACAGTGGGGGTGCGACAAGGACGGTGGCCGATGGTGACAAATTACTGCGTAACACCTTCCTTTTAAACTTAAATCCTCGCTCTATTTATACAATCCCATTGTCTACGAACCATGGGTATATCTCTCAAACCGACATTACATTACCAAAGCAAGGATGAAGAACCCTATGAATCAATTATAACTTCGTGCTCCGCACCCACAAATCGTGGAGTCTTTACATCGGACTTAGTAAAAACTTGGGATTCAAGCCCCAAAACTTGCCTTGGGGAGATCCCATGCCCAATACACCATCCAAAAACATCATGAAACTCTTCCAAAATATGAGTATAGAGCTTAATCTGATCAGGAGAATAAGTCACCCCAATATGAATGTTTTCAATGATACTCTGTTTAACAAAAATGTCAATGGGCATCATTTGGGTAATATTACCCATGTTCCCTTCCAACCAAAATTCATGTGTCATGATAGGCATCTAAAGTTTTTGGGTCAGGAAACGAGAAGAGAACTTCTCAAGATAGGTAGACATGACTGTTGGGTCAGGGAAGAATGACGAATGATGATGAGTATGATTCCACTATGTTTCCTCCATAAACATAATTTCCATGATACTTTTGTCAGAAGGAAAAATCTCGGTTAAGGTATCAGAAGAATCCGAAGAACCAAGCCATAGGGATTGAGAATATGCGTCAAGAGATGTAAACGAAATAGTATGATCTGTAGGTACCAAAGCTGATGCTGAAACAATCTCCACATAGTTGATCTCGGCACGGTTTAATGAAATGACATCAACCCATGTATCAACTAAATCAAGCGAGGGAATGACCCAGGGATCATACTTAACTGAGATCATGTTGACTGAGGTAGCATGTGGACGTGGGAGAAGAAAAATGCCCATCAAGGTAGGATCTTTAAAATGTCTAGCCCCCACACTCTCATAAGGAGCACTAGTATGCTTCACATAAGGAACATTACCATCTGATGAAGAAGAAGAAAACAAGGACAATTGGTATAACGTGAGGATTTTCCCTTGATGAGAAAAACAGAGCACGTGGAATAGAGAGGATGCTACAGCATGCATATCATGGGTCCAATTCCATCCGAGTAGAAGATTATAGCTAAGATTTGTATCCACAATTTCTACTTCAACATCTGCTATCTTGCCTTCCAAGGTAATGGAAATATTAGGAAGGACACCGAGTGGTCGATAATTGTGCCCATCAAAGGCATCCAATGTGTTAGGTGATTAGTTCAAGGTAGGAGAACCAATTTCCTTCCAACAAGAGACAAACATGATGCAGGTGGAAGCACTTTCATCAATGACAGTCCTATGAATTGTCTTCTCAATAATGATTACCTAAATGAGAAACACAATTTGATGAGGTAAGAGCGAAACATGGTTTTCCAGATCAAAACAAATGATATTAGAATCAGATGGGTTAATACCTCCAATAGCCGACAACAATGCTTTCCACTGAGAATGACAACTTTGAAGGACCTCGAGAGGAGACATAATCGATGGCTCTTGAGCCAAATCCTCAACAATGTTATAATGTTGAGTGGCTCGAGCATTTGGATTGTATGAGGACATTCATAGAACACACCAAGAAGGTGGTTGAATAATGAAATCATGATTAGGTCACT
This sequence comes from Pinus taeda, assembly GCA_000404065.3. Classification (NCBI taxonomy): domain Eukaryota; kingdom Viridiplantae; phylum Streptophyta; class Pinopsida; order Pinales; family Pinaceae; genus Pinus; species Pinus taeda. Next base: position 10,437 of record APFE030907074.1, on the reverse strand, counting down.
GTATATGGAGAGGACCATATGTAGACATGGTAGAAGAGGAAGGGGTACCTTCTGTCTCTTTCCCTATCGTCAGATTAGGTGTTTGATAATATTTTGATTTGGTAGCCACATTTATAGGTGTATTCATCATAAACACTTGGGAACCTGTGGAAGTGGAAGATTGAGGTTGGTCTACCATTTGGGTATGCTGGGATGGAAAGGGCTCTTTTAGGATAGCTGGGGTCCATTTGAGCAAGCCACTAACTTCAGATCATTGGGGACAATCTTTAATATAGTGATCCTCCTCATAGGTGAGGCAGGGATACTTGGGCTTGCTTTCAGAAGCATCGCTAGCATACAACATAGGAGGGCCCTATTTTAGGGCATCAGCTCTGGCCTTGCCTTTGCCCTTCTTTTTACCTTTAGCAGATTTGTCCCCTATGGTAGACTGGACAGCGTGAACCTGAGAGGTTTTACTAAGACAAGGTGAATTTCAATAGGGATCATTGGAATGAATGTTTGAGACCTCCTTCTTCTTGGAAGAAGATTTCACTGGGCTCTGAGACACGGAACAAATTAGTCCATCAACAGGTGGGGTAACCGAAGACTTCGTTGTTTTTAGATCTGATGATGGTCTTGAAGCATCGGGTAACATATCATATAACATGCCAGATTGTGAGTAGAAGAGGTCTAAATACTAGGCATGAACAATGGCTTTCTCCTAAGTAACACACCCACCCAAAGCTATGTCCTTAGAAATTTTGCTGATGAATGATTTGGTAAACCATTATGTTAATAAATGGTCAGCAATTTCAAGTTTGATTAGGCGATGTCGATGCCTCCATTCATGGATGTGATCAGAGAAATCGGTCATAGTATCTTTCTTAAGTGACGTAAGTAGATGGGTGCCAGTTTCATAGCAAATCGACAAATGAAAATGTGTGAGGAAAGCCATAGAAAGAGTGTTGAAGTCACTTAGGTAGCTCAAGGTAATTTGATGTACTACTTAGCTGCAGCACATGTGAGAGTTCGTTGAAAAAGTCAGAGATGAATGGAATCATCAATGTACAAATTGGAGGAGCACCAGAGGTGATATGTCATCACCAGGGCCTGTGGATCCTCCTTCGCTTTTCCCTACAAATTTGAACAATTGCTGAAAATCTTGGACGGAACTAGAGGCTAGTATGGTGAATGAATAATGGGATCATTCGTGAGTCTAGAAACATACAACATTTCCAATGTGGCCAAGAATGACAATTACATATTAAAAGGCATATGGGGCCTTTGACCAGGCTGGGACTGTAGAACCCATCCTTGTTGGTAAGGATTTTGTCCCCATAGTGGAGGATTTTGTCCATATTGCATCTGATTTTTTCCCCACTATAGGTTACCTTGCCTGTAGCCTTGATATTGTCCATCCATAGGCTGCTAATAAGCAACATACAGGTTAAAAGGATGTTGAGCATGTTGACCTTGGACATAGGAATTTTGCACCTATTGCCTCTGGACATAAGGGTTTTTATCCTGCTGCCCTTCGACATAAGGATTTTTTACTTGCTGCCCCTCAACATATGGATTTTGAACTTGCTTTCCTTGGACATAAGGATTTTGAGCATGTTGCGGTAGAACTTGACCTTGACCTTGAAAAGGTTGACCCTATTAATATGAGTAGAAGGGTTGTTACTACCCGGGCTGACCTTATTGCTGCAAGTGTTGGCCTTGCTACTATAAAGCTTGTCCCTATGGCTATAGAGGTTGACCTTGTGAGCACATAGATTGGGAGAATTGGTGAACAAACTGTGTCTGTGACTGCAAAGTTTGTTGCGACTGTTGCAAGGGTTTACCCTATGGTTGTTGCAGTTGTCCTTGCTACTACACTACTTGGCCTTGCTACTGCAAGGATGGCCCTCGCTATTGCGAAGGTTTCCCCTGCTGCTGCAAGGGTTGCCCTTGTTGCTGCAGGGGTACCTGGACAGTTCCTGGGGTGACCCTCTGAGGGAATTGAAAGTTCCTGAATTGGATCTGATCATATCTACCAAGCATAGTGGATGGACTAGGCTGAATATAACGCCCAACTTAAGGAATGTAAGGCAGATTTACCATCGCTTGTGAGCCATATGAAACATAAGGAGCTAGGAATAGAACCTGAGCCACATATGGCTGCTAGTACTAGGCATTACTTGACTCAAATGGACCAGTAGGGTTCGACTGATGGTATTGAATATTACTCGATCCAAAAGGACTAGAACAGGCTCAGAATAGAATCGTAAGAGGGCTGATTCATCCCAACTATGTGAGTTTATGATCCACTAACATTGGTTGCGCCAAACATCATGGAGATATTCAGATTTTGTCTCCTAGGAAGTGGTACAACCTTTCCACTTACTGGAGGGGTTGAATAACATAGAGAGACTTGACTCGAGACTGTTGGTTGAACCAAAAGAGTCAGTTGAAATGATGAAATGAGTGGATTCGAAATGGTGGGTTGCACTGGAACTGAAGTGACTACAATATGCATGATTGGTTGAGAGGGTCGGGTTCTGAATGAATGGACTTGAGGTAGGCATAGTGACAGACAACCAGATAAGGTTGTGATATAATGATGAGGCAATAGGAGTGCCCAAAACCAATTGATCTAGAGAGGTATAACCATGTCGCAATGAAGGCCCGCTATAATCAGGGTAAACGTTGGTTAGAATGATTCCTATGTAGGGGAAACATTCAGGAGGGAATTGATATCCTTGTTCATCAAATACATGAGGAGAGTGTGTAGAAGAAAGCTCTAAGTGACCTAGAGAGGAGACTTGGATCTCACCTTCTGATTCCAGGGGTGGTAACAAATGGCGATGGACAACCGAAGATGTTCGATGAGATACTACCAAAGGAATACCAGGTCGATCATACGGATTGTATGGATGATGCAATGATATCACAACAAGATTGAACAAAGGATTTGGAGGGTAGACAACCAGTCCTTGCTGACCTTCAGGAGTCGGTGGAATCTCAGGAGTCTGGATAGGATTATCCAGAGATTCTGAGCTAGATTCTTAAGGTGACCTAGTATCTAATGGAGGAGGATGAGATGACAAAGTTGAATACTCATAAAAATTCCAAGTTCAACACCTTGATCCTCGAGTGACTATGGGAGTTTAGGGAGAGGCTCCTCAGATGATCTTTCAAATGGAAGAGTGGAAGAGGAACTAGGAAAACTTGATGGTTTTGCCATGATGACTTTGCCTCAGACAATAAGAGAAGAGAGATTAATTTCAGGGCTTCTTAAAAATATATTAAAGGTATACTCACGATGTGGTGTAGAATAAGACTATCAAGAATGTGAGGTGATTGTGGGTAAAAATTTCTTAAGATGTTGAAATATACTCATGCCTTTTCATGTTTTAAGAGTTGAGAAAAAGGCAACAATGACTCTAGTCTCTTTCAGTTTGAACAAGCTCAAAAGGACAAGTGCTTGATGATATTTTAAATTTAAAGAGTCAAGAAGATCAAAATGACTCCTCAGGATAATCTAGGAAAAAGCATTACCATGTAACTATGAATTGCAGAATACCTCCCAGTGAACCGAGAAGTACGGGCAAGAAATCTCCCCGAATGTTGTGTTCGGTGTATCACGTTTACAAGGTGGCAGACTCGGCTTCCTATGGATGAAGGATTGCAAAGCTAGTGGGGTCTCCCTTTATATATGCGACGGTACGAGGAGCACAAGTCTGTACTAGTGTTGTCTAGTGCCGAAGTGAACAAAAACTACTAGGTTTAAAGATGTCAGAACACATCTCTAACGTAGACTTCTAAATGTGAGCATTAAGTTTCAAATTCGCCTTAGGTTGATTGAATATATTTTAGAAGTTTATCTTGAAATTATGTCTCAGTTTTTAGGCCCTATCGATGTGACTAAAAAACCTCCTATATGCAGCTATATGCGACAAAACCATTTCAATTCAATGAATGCTTACACTAATTGAGAGTAGTGAAAATAATCAACGCAACAAACAAGCAACTAAAAGCAAGATGACTCTTCACTACTTTGATTTTCAAAAAAAAATAATGAAAACTCTTTCCACTTCCTATTATTCCTATCAAATGCACTTCAACTAGTCCTTTCAACAGTAAAATAAGTTCATTTCTTTTCAAATACTTATGATGATGTAATTATAGCTTTTAATGATGCTACTTAATGCAACATATCGATTCAGCAAACTAGAATGATGTATTTTTCAATGGAATGATAAAATGAATCTTTCAAATAAAAACTTCAATGATAAAAATTCAAACAACCAATATCAGTCATATACCAAGAAAGATAAGAAGAACTCATTTCAAGCAAAGCATGCAAAGAATCAATAGAAACAAATCAAGCAATGTGATCTATGCTCGAAAAGAGATGTTCAATCAAGAGAAGAGCAAACAAAAATTTTACTTGTTTAATTGAAACAAAGAAATACAAGGACTCAAACATGATATGCATACGCAACTAACCAACAACTTGAATTGATTAGCAAACAAACATATGAATGGATGATAACCTAGATTCCCTAGGGACAAAAACCACCCAAAAACTCAAAAAACCAAGTAAGGCAAACTCAAACCAATCAAGGTAACGAAGATTTCTAGCGAGGGAGAATATAGGTAAATAAGCCAAGAAACAGAACTTATGAGAGGAGGACACATTAGCAATGGTTCATGAGAAACCCTTATCTTAACCTACAAGAATCAACACAAGTGCTTAACTAACAACAAGCACCACAAGGTGTTACGACGTGAACGTTTAAGAGTAAATCACACTGATCGACGTGACTATCAAAAAATAAACAATGTTGATCAAGGATTTCAAGGAAAAAATAAAACAATTCAGAAAGAAAAACTAGACCTGTCACTCTAAATTCAAGACTCTAGGTAGTAGATAGTGTAAATCCCAGAAAACCAAGAAGAAAGAGTGATACTACAAAATTCAACACAAGTCATGAAATGCAAAGAATCGAAAGAGAGGGATGGCTCCCCAGTGGAGTCGCCAATTTATGGAGTAGGTAAATCTCCTCTACGAACATAAGTAACACCTCTAGCCCAAGAGTCGGTCTAGCCACAAACATAACAATCTAATGTAAATTTCCTTAGATTAGAATCGAATAAGAGGGCCTATCTCTTATAGTGCTAATCCACATGATGTTGATCATACCTCTTTGCTCCAGCTCCCTTTCGTTCCTTTTCTTCAAATACCTAAAACAAACATGCAAGAGACAACAACAAACATGGTAGAATAAAATCAAATTCAAACTACTTAAAAATTCAAGGAGTCTTAAGCTATCGCATGTAACATTACACATGATATATGAAATAAACCATTAGTTATATTAATAAAACTTCAAAGAGAAATACAATCGGAGCCTTGACATTGCAGATTCCCTTAGGCATGTCCAAGTTCTATCACCACTAGAAGCATCTCATGATTCAACCTCAACACAATGGAAGTTCAAGGCCTCTTTCCTTATGCTCCAAACCAAACACACCAAGCTTATTCTCCCTTCACACACAAACTAGAAGGCTAAGGTTCTCAATGTGGCTCTCAAGATTTCCAAATTATTTCAGCCCTTTCATTAGCTAGCTAAGGGTGTGAAATGGGGAGTTTATATATATTTGATGGAGGTGGAATGGATCCTCTTATGGTGGGAGAGGCCTTATGCATTTTGGTTTGTTCCATTTTAATAGGGGAAATGAGCCCAAAAATACTCTCTTGGATCTATCTTGCTCAACCATTTACGAGGCTTCCATTCACGGAGCTTCTAGAGCTGGAAGCTTCGACTCCATTTTTTAAAACTTGCCAAAACTGGGTCAGTGTAGGTGATGAATGGCTCACTTGCACCATTCGGCACTAGTCCTAGTTTTAAACTCTGTAAATCAGTGTAGGGGAAGAACTGAGCACTAGCTCTAGTCTTGAAAACTGAGCTTGAAGGAATATTTTTGGGAAATGATGAAAGAGGGAAATGTTTTGCAGATGAAGAGGGATGTAGGGACATGTTCTTCATGGAAAGGAAACATATGAGGGTCACTGTAGAGGCCCTCTAGGATTGATAAATGGGTATTACAGGGACAATGAAAAAATGTTGTGTAACAGGAAGATGATGATGATGGTGGATATGGAGGTGGTTTTCCACCATTCCCTTTGGAATCCTTCTGCTCAGCTTTTTTGTCCTCTGAGCTTCCTTCTCCATGTGGAGGTTTAGAACTCTCTCCAACCATTCTAGTGTTTCTCTCCTCATTGTGGAATTTAAATATCTCAGTCAAAGTATAGAAAGCATTCTTGAATTCTTCCTCTTCTAAAGAGGGACCTCCAAGCTCTCTTTTTCTAGACATAGTGGCTATGGATTCAGGCTCAAAAATTTGTATTGATTATACTTCTTCAATCTCAGTTGAAGACAAAACTTGAGGAGTTTCAAGTGCAAATGGAATTGGAACTTTTGGTGGTGTAGATTGTGGCCTTATGGCTCTACTTATTCCGGGAATTACCTCAGGAGTTGCAACCAATAACTTCACTTCTCCTCTCTATAGCTTTAACCTTGTAAGCATCACAATTTTGCAACCATTAAAATCCTAATTGCACAAACTCAAGCAATCAAGAAATTCAACTTTTCTTCTGATACCAAATTGATTTGTTTTATTATGATTAGTTTTTTTGTGCTAATAACAATTATAAATTATAATTATGTGCATGCTTATTTCTCTTTATGTTGATGCTTCATTAGCTATCTATGCATACAATCAGGTAAATTTCCTTATGTTTTAAAATACATTCATGAGAAAAATAGCTTCAGAAACAAATACTAAATTATAAACATGTACAGTGCAACAAACCATCAAGAGACACATTAACATAGTGTTTTGGAGTTCACCCCTCCTAGGCTACATCTCCTTGGTCCAAATTGCATGGCATGGGCCTCTGTATCAGCTCAATGTGGCAAAAATGATGTTTAAAAAGCTCTATGGATCATGATATCTGCACCAATGTGTTCATAGTGTCGAAATTAACCAAAAATGACTATTAGATTTCTGAAAACTGACTTTGGTTGATCTGGGCATGACCTCCTTCCCTAATGGCCCTAAGCTTCCCTGAACTTCCCTGTGGAAACATCACATGTATAAGTCTTCTATTGCATCTGCAACATGTACTAATGAGTTCAGAATGTCCAAATTAGCCAATAATACCTCTTTTTGAGCTCAATTTGGTAGAAATGCAACATATGCTTCTTTTAATGTTTCCATAGGAAACTCCACTACAACTAGAGAAGGCTCGAGCTAATACTGCCAATTTGGAAATTTTGCTGAAATTGGGGTGCCTCCAAAACTACTGCCATCTTAATTTATAGATTAATTAGAGCTAAAAAAGACTAGTGGTGCTAATCACTCTTAAACATTTAGTGCTATCCCTTGGTCATAGCCTTCTGGTCGTATGGAGAGGGAACTAGCCCGTAGAGCTGGCTCCCTCAGCTCCCAACGTCAAATTGTTGAATGCATTAAACATTGTGTGGTGGAAAACATTTTTAAATCCCGCGACTTGGTCCATTTATATGTAATGGAGTTCGGGAGGGGGAGGTTACAAGTTTGACCTGCCCTCCACCCATCCCTTACTACATTTTTCTACCCCATGTTCGAACTTTGACCATTATATTAAAATGTGCCTTTTCTCCTTCATCCGAACTCAGTTTTTAGTGAAACAAATTGCATTGTGATCATTTTGACAAGATGGACACGTTCATACAATGTTCGAGAAAATCTAAGAACTTTGATTTTTGAACTATATATTGAGCACTTATAAAGTATTGGCCCATCATATTGTAACAAATGTTATTTGCATAGGCTTTTGGATTGCATATATGGATTTAGCATCACTAAAAACCCTAGGGCACTTGGATTTTGGAGATTTTATAACTCACACTTGTGATTCCAAGAAATCCATATCTAATTCTAAACAATTTAAACTAGAAAATATGTCAGAAAACTTTCAAAAGTAAAATAGATAGACTACAACATTCACATATTAAAATATCCATGATAAAGTGAGGTAAATTTCCATGGTTAATAATCTCATGAGATTTTTTTTTTAAATGTATAATTTCTTAACTAATATATTAATTTTTTTTAATAATTAATAATATAAGAGAAGTTATACTTTAGTTAATTTTTTTTTTTTTTTTTTTATTTTTATTTTAGCAATATAATGATGATGATGATGATAATGATGATGATTAACATAAACTAAGACTAATATGGAATATCATACCTAAATAAAGTAAGAGATTGGTTGAAACTCTTTAATATTTTATTTCTATGATGAAAAGAAGGGAAAGAAGTGTTTTGATTCCCATAGTTTTGTTGACTTAACAAGTCAAGGCGGTTGGTAGTGTGACAAATATTTTGAAAATTAGAACAAATGTAATAGTTGAGAAATCGAAGAGAAAGTGATTTTCATCTTCAACCCTCCTAGAATTGCAAAGGTGAAAGACTCTTTCCTCCCAAGATGTTTTGATATTTGACCAATGCCTGATTTCACTTTAAAGTTCATGGGAATTAATTCTTATCTTGGAAATGTTCATTTTTTTCTTACCACTCGTCAAGTCAGAAATATAATATTGGTTATTAAGGTTGAAGCTAATCACCTCCTTATAATACCTTAGCTTACCTTTTCCCTTTAACTCCTTATCATCCTACAACTTACTCTTAAATTTCAAAGTAATAATACTTTTAAAATTACATTATTCTACAAGATGATCTCCTCCTTTACCCCGTAATGGTCTAGCTAAAATTGGGCATCATTATGTCAACCTACCGAGAGGTGGGGGTTTTGGCTAGAGTAAGTAGCAATTTTGGGGAACCTCTTGGCTTTCATATTGTATAGCTTTTTATTATACAAGAGTTACCTAATCATAGCCATACTTTCATTGAGGAAACACTAACTTGAATCAAGAAATATGTATTTTAATGTTTATTATGGATTAAAAAACATTTGATCTATGACTAAATTAGTTATATATTATTAAAATAATATTTTATTGTTATAAATTTTACATAATTTTTATTTAGTAAATAGTTTTATTATAATTATGATTTTATTTATTATTATTTAATAATTTTTACACGTACTATTATAAATATTCATTAAAAAAACTTAAAATATTAAATTTTAACTAATATCTAAAATTATGTATATACTAGAATCACAACCCACTCTCAATAGCGAGATCATAAACTTCTTTCAATACTGAGACACACAAGTCATAAACTGCTTTCGATAATGAGATACACAAATCGTAAACCGATTTAAGTAAAGAGAATGGAATGAGTAATTGATAAATGGGATTTCCATTTAATGTTCTAATGTTTCCTTTCATTAGTCATTGTCGCAGGGATGTCAGAGACTATTGTAATTGATTATGCCCATATTAGCATTAGTCCATTTGTTTGTTAATCCCATTGATCACGATATAACTATTATTTTTCGACATACACTCATTCGCCATTGTATTTGGCCTCTTCCTAATGCCTCTTCCCAAGGTGGAAAAGAAACACCATATGTTATAATTATTAATTTGTTTTGCATTTTCAAACTAGTAAATATTAGCTAAATTAATGCTAGCATTAGTGGAGCACATTAAATACCAGTTCACCAACACACATGGGAAGTTTAAAACATTTCCTTTTCTAGCTTTCCCTTTTTGATGTCTGACATCTGGATCTTTCTAACAGTGCCATCTGGGCCTTTGTAAAACTCATGTGGCGAGCTTTCCTTTTGACATATGGATCTTTCTTAGACTTCAATTTGGGCCTTTGTAACACATATGTGGCAAGTACATAGGGCTTGTTCCCCATGACCCCAATTTGGCCATACCTTCGCATATCCTCTTCCTGGCCTCACCAGTGACCACATCACCACATGAGTCTTTGTCTTCACACAATAAAAATCTCATATCTCTAGAGCTCGGTTTAACACCATAACAATCTCAGATCTCTAGAGCTCAGTTAAATACCCTTATGGTGTTCTTCTTTACATACAAGTCAAGAAATTAGAAAACTTGATTGCTGAGAATACAATCTGCATGGGAAATACAGAAGATATACACCACATAATCCCAAAAAATAGAGAATAAAATTTGCATGTGCAATACAGAAGATTTAGACTACAAAATCCCAAAAAACAGAGCACGTGGAGAAATGGGCAAATGTTATGCTTCTTAACCTGCAAAGCAATACCGAACAGAGAATATGCGAGAAAAATACCCAGAACATAGAATATGCGAATAAAAATATACCCAGAACACAGAATAGCAACGATTTTATTACTCAGAGAGAAATGTTCACAGGCCTCTTCGAGGGGGCAACCTCCAGTAGAGCAGAGCTCGATTACAAAACAAGACACGATACTCCTCGCAGGGAGTCTCTATCCTTTATATATGA
>APFE030907061.1:0-10158 GCA_000404065.3 Pinus taeda | reverse complement strand
TTAGCCTTCTGCTGCAGCAGGTTACTCATATTTCATGATTGACATTTTACAGGCCAAATATGTCATACTTTGCATGCTACAATGCTCCATATTTGCTAAACAGTCACCAAGCAAAGAAGGCTACTTAGAGTTCATCTAACTGCTTTCCAAATTTTGAAAAGTCACTCCAGTTTTGTACAATTTTCAGCTAAAGGGAGCTCCAAACACCTTAATCTTGGTCTCCCTAGGTTTCAATTTCTTGTTTTAGAATATAGAGAATGAAAATCTGTCCAAACATCTTAATCTTGGCAGATTCTTAGATGGGTAGAGAACCAAAGGAGCCCAACTGCTTAATCTGGGCCCTTCGAAGAAAAAAGGGTAGTTTGTAGATAGGAAGGCATAAAAAGAAAAAATTGAAATGACGGGTCTGCAAGTCTAAGTGCACCCAATCCAAAAGAAGAAAAAATGTCAGGTAAGTAGGCTGGGTAGGTAGTTTTGAGGTTGCTGAATCTTGATTTCTGATCAATTCTATGTTTTCAGGGTGTCATCTCTACTCAGGACACAATCTCCAAGAAATTTTATGTGAAAGAGCTCAAAAACAGGCATAACTAACTTCCCTTTCTCCATCTCCCCCAAATCATTAACTAATTTCCCCAAAAGAGGTCAAGATCTACTTGATATCTCTTAGTTTAATCATTTTTCATGTCATTAGCCTGGGTGAAGATCTGCTTCACTCAAAGAGAATCCATACTTTCGCTATTAGGTTCTATCTCCCCTTTGAAGCCTAAGATCTCTAAAGCTTAGCGCTTTCTTGTCATCTCCATGTTAACTACTGACACTACTATTTAACTCCCTATATTTTCCCTATCCCCGTACTAAAACTACGTAGATAATCCCCTTATGTAAATATCCCCTCCCCCTCGTTGAAATATAACCATAAATACTTCACTGGGAATTACTAGGTCACCTGGACTTTAGTAAGAACCCTCCCTCTGCAAAATTTCTGCTCCCAAGTGTCTGGACCCCTTCCAAACCCTAGGAAAACCCTTTCCAAAGGCTAATAACCCTCCACGCACATTCTTCTGTGAAAACTAATGTTTGTTTGATAAGTTCCCACCACGCAAAACTCAGTTTGCCAATTTTCTAAAGTTTAAAACCCACTGCGCCGCGATATATTAAGCCTCTAACACGTGCACACCTTTATTAAACCCCGCGCATCTCCCTTCTCCATCCACCGTCGGATCGCCTTCCCCAGATCTGATGGTCCTTGATAACATCGCGTGCCCGATTATGGTGGTAGGTTACAACCCGACGTCCGACGGTTTTACTATCGTACACTGGGACAGGTGGCGGCCTCCCATTGCATCGGGCCACCCCTGACAGAAACCACCTCCGTACCAAAGGCGGTCCGATGCCCAGGCAAAACCACCCTCCCTTCATGTAACAAGAGCGCCACCTCACCCTGCCATGTCGCCTCCATGTCACCTCACCCAGCCTGCGCCCGGCCCACGTCACCCTGCCACGTATCCCTGCCACGTCACCCCGCCGTACTGCCACATCACCTTGATGACGTTAGCATGCTGACGTCACATCTGTACCAAAGGAACCCATTGCTGACGTCAGCATGCTGACGTCATCTGCCGTATTGCTAATGTCATGCTGATGTCAGCAGCCAAAAAATTGAAAATTTGCGCAAGAGCAAAAGTCGAGCTTCGGAGCTCCGGAATGAGAAACGGAGGTAGTTTTCGATGTGCGATTAGCGTGAATGGGAAATAGGCCATATTGGGGAATATTTAGGGAATATTTTGATTCCTTGCCCCGTTTTGCACCGAAAAAGCCCGAAATTGCCCGATTTTGCCAAAGTAAACCAATTTGAAGATAGGAATAGACCAAAGGCAGAGATTAAAGAGGATCCGATCAAATTTATAGAGAGAAAGCACATCAAAGAGTATCAGAAAGCAGCAGAGACCATCAATGTAGCGGCAAAGAGTATCAGCGAAAATCTTAACAACGGCCCAAAGCAGGTGAAAATTAAATACCTCCCAGCAAAGTCAAAAAAGAGGGCGAGGCCACTCAAAACTCTCAAATCACGGTTATTGCACATTTAACTTGCACCAGAATAGAGGTGCAACTCCTAAAGCATAGTTATTCCAGCAGTACTGCATCGAGCCTCCAAAGGCCACATTGCGCTCTTTTTGATCCAGCTACCTCTAACATAGTTCAATAGATATTTCCCTGCATTTAATTTTGGCACAATTTTAGGTTTAGAAAAGCTCTTTTTGTAGACCTGTTTTAGGTCAATTGTAATAAATAGTTTGAGATATTTGCACTATAAAGACATCCCTGAATACTGTATTAAGGGTTGGTTGGTTGGTTGATCAACAGACTACCTTTAGCTGATTTTTCTCCAGGAGAGACTCGCACTGTAATACCTGATAGTTTCTATAATCAAAGACTGCTTATGAGCTTTGGAGAATGGATTGTTCACTGTGTTTACCGGTTGAAGAATGATTATGGAATTTTCGTGCTGTTGCATAACTCAATAATTGTTTCTTACCTCTGTTTCCCATTCATAAGTTACCATCTAAATAGCAGAAAAGAAGATTAGCTTATAATTTGTTTAAATACACTCTATGCTCAATTTCTGTTGCTTCTTTATGTTTTCCTCTGTTTAGGCATAAATATGAATTCCATATGGCTCATGTTTGCCCTAACCTTGGACAATTATCCAGGGATTCTTCATTGCCCCTAGATAGAGATCATCTTTCCCTCTGTTAAGCTGAGTGAGAGATTCTTAAGTGCCTCTCATTCCTTACATATCATTCATCATTTTAGTCTGAAGATTGTGTTATGAGCAGCTATCCTGCTTCATATTTCTCTCATGACCAAGAAAACGCACTGATAATCCTAACCCATGACTCCATGCCCAATGGTTTGAAACTTATCACTTCATGAATTGGCTCTCTGCCTGAAAGCATTTTCCTTCCATCCAAACACAAACAAAAACCCCTGAACCAAAAAGCTAGCCTAAAATCATCAACAGAGTTAAATCATTAAGAGAGAGCCCTCTCTGATTGCAGGCGGGCTAGAACCTACAATCCAAAGATTGCTTTGTGGTTACCTCGACTGTATCCCTACAGGAGCCTAGGGACAACTTGAGTGTTAACATAATGGCGACTCCACTGGGGACCTCCTCAGATAATCTCACTAAACTAGTCTGCAACCCCACAGAGGAAGAAACCGACCTTTGAAAGCTTCGGTCGACCTGTGTTTTTTAGAAAATGTTCCCAAAAAATAGAGTAGAAGCTAGCTCCTAAGAAGCAAACGCATAGTGCACGATGAAATCCTGATCCAAATAAGCCAGCTGTTTTTGAAAATCTGAATCTAATTCCTAAGATCATTAGAAAACAAAAACAAAAAGAAGACCAACTGCTGCAAGGCCTGAAACAGTTCAGCCAAGCAGTGTTCCAACCCATGTCAAAGTTTTATTCTGGTCAACCCCAAGTTCCCCTGGTTCTTCACCCCCTTCTCCAAGAAGCTCTTCTACACCTCCATCCCTTACTCCTATTACCACCACTACTCCTTCTACCCCGGTTGTTCCTGTTATCCCAGCTACCCTAGTTTTTCCGCTTATCCCCATCATCATGGCTAGATATGCGCCCTTACAGTTGCCTGCTAATCCCGGGGCTATGCCTTAGAACTACCAGATCAAAATCACCTATTTTGATGGAACAAACTCCTGCACCACCCTACAACATACAAAGCAAATGCATGATTATTTCGAGAGTTATGAAATTGATGATGACAGTGTAAGAATAAAGATTTTTGTCCAAAGTTTGACCGGTGATGTCAGAACCTGGTTTAGGGAACTTACACCCAATTCCATATTAAACCCTGAAGCCTTATACCAGGCATTTATTAACAGATGGGAGAAAAAGAAAGATCCCCTGCACATACTATTTGAGTATGATATTATCAAAAGAGGACCCCAGGAAATAATTTTGGATTATTGTGTAAGGTTTAATAATGTTTACAGTGCAATACCACAAAATTTGAGACCTCTACCTGATCTCGCTTTATACAAATTCCCAGATGGCTTTGATGCTAAGATGGCATATCAATTAAGGGAAAGAGCCCCTCAAAGCCTTGCAGAAATGCAAGATGTTGCTGTTAGTGTGGAAACAAATCTAATTGCTAAAAGAAACAGAGCTAGAACTGAGAGAAGAACCACTTTCAAAGAAGAACCCTCAGCCTTCGATCAGAAGCTAGATGCCATCATCAGTGGCATTCACAGGCTGGGAGACAGAGTAGACACTGTTGAGAGGAAAACTTCATGGGAAGGTCAATAGCCCAATGCCATAAGGAACCCGAACTTCCGAAAAACTCAAAACACAAACGTTGGAAGGGCCAGTCCCGACCATGATATTAGGTCGCCTTTCCAAGAAAACTATGTGGAGGCATCTACATCCACTGAGCCCATAGGTGGCACTCATATGAACTTGATAGATTCAGAAAATGAAAAGCAAATCTTTGTTACGGAAGAAGACTGACCATATCCTGATGCAAAACAATTTCACACCACGTCGGGAGAGTCTTTCGATTTTAAACAAGGCTATGATACTACTGTGTACGAGGTACACAAGCAGTACAAATTAAGAACAAGGACCATTGATGTTCCTCCATCTAGCAGAACAAAAGATAACAAACATCTCAACAAAGTTAAAGAGAATATCACCATAAATCAACCAGCTAATAGCTTTGTCCCAAGCATGTATCAGGTAACTGCGGAGGATGTAACATACACACACTCTCCTACTGATCGGCCTCTACCTCCCTCCTCCCCAAAAGAAGATCTGAATAGCACTCCGAAAAATCTTCACAAAACAGAAATACCACAAACTGTCATACATCATGACATAGAAATTCCAAAAGAAAACATAGAGAGTATGCCTAAAAAAGAGAAATTCACCACTATCAACGCCAAGAACTCAGTGGAAAAACCATTCAGATTAGAAGTAGAGATTGGAAAACTCAAGATATTTGTTCCCCTCTCAGAACTTGCCAAACATGATGTATATAGGCAACAAATTCAAAGGTCACTTCAATTACCAGAGGTAAAGGATGATGTAAAAGTTTTAGACGATACCCTTGAGCTGTTGTTTGGTCTAGAAGTTAATGGAAAATCAACATATGGACCTGTTCCACATTTTTATGTCAGTCTGCACATACACGACCAAATACTGCATAATGCTATGTTTGACTCAGGTGCCTCACATAACCTTATGCCCAAAGATGTAATGGAATGTTTGAACCTTGATGTCACAAGACCGTACAAAGATCTGTATTGCTTTGACTCAAGTCAAGTAAAATGTTTAGGCTTGATCAAAGACCTTTGTGTCTCTCTAGTCCAATTTCCCAACAAGACAATATTAATGGACATAGTAGTTGCTGACATTCCCACAAAGTATGGCATGCTCCTATCCAGATCGTGGGGAGCAAAATTGCAAGGGTCCCTTCAACTCGACCTCTCTTATGCCACTATATCTGTCCTTGGGAAACCAAAGAAACTATGTAAAGAAACATTAATGAAATATGTGGTAAGCAGTGAGGAAAAGCCCCAAAATTTTCCAATATACTCAATCCATTCTGATATGGATTCTTTTATTTTATTTAATGATAACACCAGCCCTCCAACTGATGATAAGTTGTTATATTTGGAGCAAGGACCGTACATCAATGAGGAATTGGTTGCCAATACCCATGAAATTGTCTCAATAGCCAAGGCAACCAACAAACAGCAAGAAGAACACCCTGAAACAGAAATTGTAAGTCTGCCCAACCCTCAAACAACAGAAACTCTCAATACAAACCTCAAACAAGAAGTCACATGGTATTTGGAGTTTGATGGTTCGGTTAACAAGTTAGGAGCAGGGGCCGGAGTATGGATTTACAATACACATGATAACCAAACACAAGGCCATGC
The DNA here is from genome assembly GCA_000404065.3 of Pinus taeda. NCBI lineage: Eukaryota > Viridiplantae > Streptophyta > Pinopsida > Pinales > Pinaceae > Pinus > Pinus taeda. The sequence continues at coordinate 4,196 of APFE030907061.1, read as the reverse complement.
TTATAGACTCAATTTCAGATGTACAAACAACATGGCAGAGTATGAAGCTCTTCTCTTAGGCCTTAAGCTGCTCAAAGTCCTAGGAGCTACTAAAGTGTCCATCCTAGGTGACTCTAACTTCATTATACAGCAAATGAAAGGTAAATTTGTCGCTAATGATAATAGAATGAGAGCTTACAGAGATGCTGCCACCGAATTACTCAATTCCTTCAGTGAATTCAGCCTTGCCAAAATTTCACGATATCATAATATTCATGTCCATAGTCTAGCAACCTTTGCCAGTAGATGCAAGCTTCCCTTTGAACCAAATCACCATTTCACCGCTGAAATAAAACACAGACCTTCGGTCCCTAACAATGTCAAGGATTGGCAGGTATTTCAAAATGATGCCCAGATTAACAGTTTACTAACTCTGGAGGACGAATTTTCCAACACAAACATTGACATGGATGCCATGACCGACTCACAACAGCTAGCAAAAGAAAATCACCTAACTGTAACAGCTAAACAAATCCTTAACCCAACTGTTTTTAACAATACAAACATATAACAGCTGAAACAAATCTGTTTAGAGGAAAAGCCAAAGCAGAGGATGAGTTTATTGATCTAAAGAGTAATATTCTACCTGTCGGCCTTACTCCATTGGAAGACATGTTTGATGACAATGACGTGCCCAAAAAGCCAAAGATAGAACCTTTGAATGCTGCTATAGAAGAACACAACATAGGAATAGCAGAGCATCCCAGAATGATTAAGTTCTCCAAAAATCTGCCCCCTGATCAAAAACCGAAATATGTGGATTTTTTCAAAGAATTCCAAGATGTATTTTCCTAGAGTTATGAGGACTTGAAGTCCTATGACACCACAGTGATCCAACTTATCGTTCGCTTAAAACCAAATCAAAAACCGTTCAAACAGAAACTTAGGAGAATCAACCCGATGCTTCTTCCCCTTATCGAAAAGGAAATAAAGAGAATGTTTGAAGCAGGTATCATTGCACCCATCAGGTTCTCTGAATGGGTGTCAAATTTAGTTCCCACTAGGAAAAAAACAAGAGAGATAAGACTGTGTGTTGACTTGAGAAATTTAAACCAGGTCTCTCTAAAAGACCACTACCCTTTGCCCAAAATGGACCATATCTTCCAAAGAGTAGTGGGTTCCTCTATAATTTCTTTACTAGATGTATTTTTAGGTTTTAATCAAATACTTGTTCACCCGGATGACGAGGACAAGACAGCCTTTACCACACCGTGGGGAACATTTAAGTACGTTAAAATGCCTTTCGGGCTGAAAAATCCTAGTGCTACCTTTCAAAGGGCAATGGATATTGCATTTTCCAAAGAGATAGGTGATTTCCTCGTAGTTTACCTTGATGAACTAACTCCATTCTCCAAATCTGACCAAGAGCACCTTAAGCACTTAAGGAAAATTTTCATGACATGCAGGAAATATGGCATTTCCTTGAAACCTAAGAAGTCCCTGTTTGCCCTTGAAAAAGGCAAGCTTCTAGGGCATATCATATCAAAAGATGGGATTAGAATTGTCCCGGAAAGAATTCAAGCTATCCTTCAAATCCCCTATCCAAGAAACATAAAAGAACTACAAGCATTCCTTGAAAAGATCAATTTCCTAAGGAGATTTATCCCAAACCTAGTCGAGCTAATAAGGCTATTGGGAAACATGTTGAAGAAGGATGCCAAGGTAAAATGGTCTCTTGAAACCAAGCAGGCTTTTGAGAGTATAAAAACTGCCCTAACTCAAACGCCTATCCTCACCAGTCCTCAATTCGACAAAGATTTTATCATTTTTTCCTTTGCATCTGAACACACTATAGCTGCTGTCCTTTTGCAGAAAGGTGATCAGGGCAACGAAAAGCCAATTTCTTTCTTCAGCCAAGTTTTGAGAGATGCACCCTTGAAATATAAGATTATGGAAAAGCAGGCCTATGCCCTGGTCAAAGCCATCAAAGATTTCAGAATTTACATCTTATACTCCCACGTGATCGCCTATGTCCCTAACGCTATTGTAAAGGATATATTAACTCAAGAGGGACTAGAAGGCAAAAGAGGCAAGTGGATTGCCAGCATCCTTGAATACGACATTGAAATAAAACCCACCAAGCTGATAAAAGGACAAGGTTTAGCCAAACTAATGTCCGAAACAAACTTCCAAGCCTTAGACATTAATCAACTGGACAATGAACGGGAGCTGGCGACTCCACAGATCAGTGAAACCTTCTTGCAATCCCCATGGTATGCTGATATTTTTAAGGATGAAATCATCAAAATTAGGTGTCATTGATGGTGCTTTGTTTTGGAAAAATCATGAAGGTATTTTGCTTAATTTTTTAACTATAAATGAAACTAACAGCATCATGAAAGAATTCCATGCAGGGGACTGTGGAGGACACTTATATTGGAAGTCCACGGTTTACAAGAGCTTAAGGGTTGGGTATTACTGGCCCTCTCTATTTGCCGATGTAAAAAAGTTTGTTGTCTTATGCCACAAATGCGAAATCTTTGAAGGGAAACGAAAATTACTGCCCTTGCCCCTGAAGCCCATTTCAACCAAGAAACCTTTTCAACAATGGGGTCTCGACTTCATTAGAGAAATTCACCCCTTTTCCTCAGGCCAACACAAGTGGATTTTAACAACCACCGACTGTTTCACTATGTGGATTCAAGCCATCCCATGTAGGCATGCCAACGACTCCACCATTATCCAATTCCTTGAGAGAAATATCCTTTATAGATTCGGTTGCCCTAAGAAGATCATCACTGACAACGCTGCTACTTTCAAATCCAAAAAAATGATCACTTTCTGCCATAAATACCACATTACCTTAGGCCACTCCACAGCTTACTACCCTCAAGGTAATGGCTTGGCCGAATCTTCCAACAAAGCCTCATCAATATCATAAAGAAATTGCTGGAGGAAAACAAAAAGAACTGGCATAGGAAGCTCACAAATGCTCTGTGGGCAGACAGACTTTCCACCAAGAAATCCATTGAGATGAGCCCTTACGAACTAGTATATGGCATGGAAGCCAAATTTCCTTCATCTTTGGGCATTCCTACTATTAAATTGTTGTAGGAAATTCAGGCTGAACCAAATGACATGCAGAGAAGAGTTAATCAAACCATTTATCTTCAACAAACTAGAGAGAAAGTCTTCGACAGAGCTCAAAAACTGCAAGAAAAACTCAAAACGATGTTTGATAAGAAGGCTAAAGCAGAGGATTTCTGGGTGGGCAGCAAAGTTCTAAGATGGGATTCACGAAGAGAGGACAAGGGCAAACATGAAAAATTCAATTTTCTGTGGAAAGGTCCATACATTATCAGCGTTGTGCAAGGAAATAATACCTATTTTCTCAAATTTCCAGATGGCAACACAGCTGAAGAAGGCCCTATCAATGGCCAAATGCTAAAGAACTACAGTGATCCATTTGATTGAAAAGAGCATGCGGAATTATATTCTGTACATAGAATTTTTGTATATATCAGCGTTTTGATTTTATTTTTGCAAGAGTTCAGGATACTAAAGCACGCAGAAGAAAGCAGGCAGTGCTTTACAGTTTAACAATAGCACAAGTGAAGGAAAGAGCTGTTACCAATCCAAAATTTCAAATCAACCCAACAGTTAGCACTAACAAGTTGAAAGCACAACCATAACAGAAGAACCAAGGCAATCTGACCTATTGTTCTTGACTTCTCACAAGGAAAAGTCATCCCCAAGTGGAGCCACTATTAGCCTCCTGCTGCAGCACGTTACTTATATTTCATGATTGACATTTTACATGCCAAATATGTCATACTTTGCATGCTGCAATGCTCCATATTTGCTAAACAATCACCAAGCAAAGAAGGTTACTCAGAGTTCATCTAACTGCTTTCTAAATTTTGAAAAGTCATTCCAGTTTTGTACAATTTTCAGCTAAAGGGAGCTCCAAACAGCTTAATCTTGGTCTCCCTAGGTTTCAATTTCCTGTTTTAGAATATAGAGAATGAAAATCTGTCCAAACAGCTTAATCTTGGCAGATTCTTAGATAGGTAGAGAATCAAAGGAGCCCAACTGCCTAATCTGGGCCCTTGGATGAAATAAGGGTAGTTTGTAGATAGGAAAGCATAAAAAAGAAAAATTGAAATGATGGGTTTGCAAGTCTAAGTGCACCCAAACCAAAAGAAGAAAAAATGTTA
>APFE030907056.1:0-15051 GCA_000404065.3 Pinus taeda | reverse complement strand
AGTTGGATTCCTTAACCTATTGCAGATGTATGTAGTTTCATTCTTGGATCTAGGTGAATTAGGTTTTTTGACATGTGTTCTGAGCTTTTGGAGCAACACTTCTGCTTTGGGAGGAGTCTTGTTAATTCGACTGCAGACAAAGTTGTTGGGGGGAAGAGGCTGTCACTATACTTCAGAGGAAACACAGTAACGAAGGGTGGCATCTCTTAGTGGGGGTCACATTGGTCAAGGGAGACATGGACTTGGAATTACAGCAACTAGATTGTAGAGTACTGAGGTTTGGAGGTCCTGTAGGATTTCCTTGTGTTGCTAAAGTGGAGCTATCATATAATGTACAGGAAACGTGACAAAGTGTAGAGAGGGATTGGGCCAAGGATGCAGAGGGTTGAGCACAGAGTGGAGGATGTGGAATTGGGGGTGGATGGAAGGGTAAAAGAAGAGTTACAGGAGGAGGTGGCTCATAATCTAGCCTCCTCTCTTGGTCGTGTTGGTCTTCCTCCTCCTTTTGACACCTTAGAATCTCATCTGCAACATGTCACCCTTCTCCTGGAACAATTGGGACATGATCTCCACGATTATTCCAATGTAGTCATCGATTTCATGAATGATTTACAACATAATGAATGGAAAATGTAAGATTGGTTGGCTTTGCTACGATGGGGCTAGTGGAGACTTGCTGAGTGAATGGAGCGTATGGAGGGGGGGTTGACTCATATGGAATTTCACGTCCATGGAAAACCCAAACCTCTAGATTCACCAGATAAAGGGTTGAACAATTTAGCTCCGGTAAATGCTTTTGTTCCTTGATGTTTGTGGGATGTATCTTCATCTTAGGGGTATTTTGGGCCTTTTGGTCTTCCCACTTTTGGGTTCTTAGTAGATTATGACACTTTCTAATTAGTTTTTGTGCTTCTCTTCTGGCTAACAAATCGGGAAGGAGTGAGGCTGGAAGAATTGGGAAAACTGAGCAGACGTGTTGTAATCTTTGGATAAATTAATAGAATCATTTTAACCGACTACACACACACACACACACACACACACACACACACACACAGATATATATATATAATCTATTTATAAAATAAACATATATAATATGATGAACATACAAGATGAAAGTGCTCATCAATTCTCTAAACACAAATTTCAATTAGAAACATAATTTGATAAGTACTAATCTATTATGTTCCCACAATACAAAAGACAAAGAGAATTTCTCATGAGAGAAATTTCATTTCTAGCATAATGAATGATGTTTGTAAGGTGAAAAATGCCCCCAAAAACTTGCTTGTAGTCATGAAAACCATCATTAATGGGTATGCTTTGTATCAACTTACAAAAAAAATTTGAAAAAAGCTCGATTAACGTGTAATGAAAGAAATAATGACTTCCACAAACCATCATTTTGTAAGGATTGTAATAGGGAACTTCTCTATAATCAAACAAATCTAGAAATATAATAAGATGCCTTTTTGTGATAAAGCAAAAGTACAAAAGTTTAATGGTCATGTTATCAATACTTTTAACATATTTAAATTATTTAATTAGAAAGTAGTGATATTAAAATTTGACATTTTATTTTTAATGTGTAAATATAATAATTTTTTACATAATTCAATTTAAAATATATAATAATAATGATTTAATTTAAGGTTATAATTAAGTTAAACACTAAATTAGTGTATGAAATTTCTTTGTTTATGGAACAAGAGACCCATTTCTATACAATAATTTGGCTACTAAAGTCCAAAAAAATATACATACTCTATCCATAAATACAAGTTGCATAGATATGTGATTGCATTTTAATTTTAAAACCTATTTCTTCAATGTAGGGTAACATCTTTAATTTTAAAACCTATTTCTTCAATGTAGGGTAATTTAATTATAAATAAGTATAATTGTATCAGAAATGTTATCTACAAATAAAGTGTAATGTCAACTTTGAAACGAAAGAATGTTAATGCTTTCAATGCAAACTATACTAAAGTGGGGCTACTAACATCCAAAAGTTGATTTGTATTGATGGCATTGTTAGCATGAACCACTAGTTCTCTAGGTCTTATTTTCTGATATGATGTTTTGGACAACATTATAGATATGCAATCAAGCAACAACTCTTCTATTGATTATTTCTTATCCATTTTTAACAGCCCATTCAACATTTCTTTTTTTGAGTACTAAATTGATAGAGAATGCAAAATTTACCAACCTATTTCTATGCATACATAATTCTTTATTATCTAGATGTAGCCTTGATTTGTTTAATATGGGTTTTCCTGCACCTTTAGACAATGACATATATGAGTTGAGAAGTTCTCTCACATTTTCAGGACTCTACTCATAACTAACTTTCAACTTCTTATCTATTTAATCTTAGATTTAAGCTGGGGGATCAACTTTTATTTGGTCAAAACAAGGATTCTCTCTTCCCACCTCCACTTTACCTTCCCTCTAGCAATAAACCTTCTTTAATGTTGAATAGTCTGGACTTGTTGGGGTTTCTCTAATTTCGATTTATTTTCCTGTGGCTTCTGCTACATGAGCCCTCAAATAACCTCTTTAATCCATAAATGCTGCCCTCATGTACATTCATCATTTAGCAACCAAAATTAACAATTACTAGAATAAATAGACAATGATTTATTAACATTATGTGGATGGATATCAACATTCCTTCATAATCCTAAGAACCATGCAATTTTTTTTGTAATTTATATATGCATGTCATTTTAAGTCATTGGTATGTCACATAAACAAGATACTTATAAAATAATTGTGGAATCTAGTTGTAGATTGTGGTCATTGGATAGCCTACCTAAAAAATCAATGATTGATTTTGTGGTTAATCTTGGAATAACTTAAATCTACAATCAAATTAAAAATTACCTATATAAATACATGTAATTTTAAGTCATTAATATTTCACATAAATAACATAGCAATTATATAAAAAATAATTTATAAATATATATTATAATTAAGAATGTAAAAGCACAAGATACACATTTGGAAATTAATGATTGATTTTGTTGTTAATCCTCTAGTAACCTAAATCTACAATCAAACTAAAAATTACCTATATAAATACATGTAATTTTAAATCATTAATATTTCACATAAATAACATAACAATTATATAAAAGTTAATTTATAAATTACATTATAATTAAGAATATGAAAATACTATATATACATTTGAAAAATATTATTAATTTTTTAAATAACATTTATAAAACACACTCAAATCTATTTCTATTTATAACAACCCATTACTCGAAATGAAAATTTACTCTAATTAATTTTTTTATTATAATACTTCTATATACTAGATTAAAATCTTTATGTATAAATATAAAAAAAACTATATTATAAAATTATAAATATAATAAAAACTATTAAAAAAATATAAAAATAAATAATAAACTAAAGAATTTTTATTAATATCCACCACTCTTATGTATAAATTATAATCAATAAATAAATATTTTATTTTATATATATATATATTCCATGGAGAGATAAAAAAATATATATATATATAATAAAAACTTTCCATGGAGAGAAAAACACATGTAGAGTTCTTGTTATGTCGTTGTCATCCGATGTTTTTTGAGGAATCACAAAAGGGGAAGGCCACGGGGCTACTTCGAACCAATGAAAATCGAAAACTGCACTTAAATTAATATTATTTTTATTTTAGTAAGACTGCCCAGTGCCCAGTGCTATGCATGTTGCAAAGGAAACATGGAGAAAACTCAGGTGAAACTCAGTGCCCAGTGCTATGCATGTTGCAAAGGAAACATGGAGAAAACTCAGGTGAAACTCAGTGCCCAGTGCGAGAAAACTCAGGTGAAACTCAGTGACCAGTGCCATGCATGTTTCTCATTTCAAATGAACATGGAGAAAACTCAGGTGAAACTCAGTGCCCAGTGCCATGCATGTTTCTCATTTCAAATGAACAGGGAGAAAACTCAGGTGAACAACATGCCGAATTGAGTGGTGACTGCCTGGAAGCGACTTGGCTGTAGATATTCTCTCTGTTGCAATTCAGAATGGCTATAATTGGCTACAAACTGTCATTGCATTACCTCCACGCTTTTTCTCTGCTTTTGTCAAACACTAATAATTGTAACCCTTGCATTACCAGAGTTTTATAGAGTTTAACAGTTGCAATTGCAAAAGAGGTGAAAAAGGACAACAACTCTGAAATAAGACATACAGAGAAAAAAATGTCTGTTTCTGGAGATACAGGTAAAGAATTCCCGGAGGAAAAAATAACTGTTTCTGGAGATACAGGTAAAGAATTGCCGGAGGATTTGTTGAGTGAAATTTTTTCGCGCTTACCTTTTCTGAGCATAAACAGGTTAAGGATTGTTTGTAAACGCTGGAATTATCTGCTCTCCAACCAAAACCAGGTATTCCGTGCCCCTGCTTTTTTAATAAAGCGTGAATTCTACAATGGTGGGAGGGCTGCAGAGCTGTGGTGTGCGGAAAGAAATTCAGTTTTGTTCAAACTTCCTATGAAGTTTCAACCATTTCGTTTCAAGAACTTTAATCTTTTGCCTGAGATTCCTTCCAGTGATAATATCACGGGTATGGCTGTTAAATCTGGGGTTTGCTGTGTTTGTGTCAGTGAAATCTTATGCTGTTACCATGATTGCACGGATCATAATCTCTATATATGTAATCCTGCTATTGGGAATCTGAAAAAACTTCCAAGGCCTTCACCTTGGATCTCTCAGGGTTCGTGGTACAGGGCACTAGTAGTTGGTTCTGACAACAGGCGTTTTAGTCTTCTACTTGGGCACCCCTCTTTGAATGGTGTGAAAATGGAAATTTATGATTCACAAACAGATAGATGGACTATTCACGTTTTTGCATCTGCTGTGATTCGTCCCAGAGGAATAGGTGTATATTCCAAAGGTAATATCTACTGGAAAAATAACTCAGCAGATGGTGTTGCTGTATTTAATTTGGAACAGAGAACATGGAAGTTAATCGGCATTCCCTTTGAATATCAAAGAGAATCAGATGGTTTTGCATGGTGCTTAACAGGGAATGATGGCAGAGTGATTTTGACAACCAGGAAAAATGATCGAGTGTGGAAGTTAAATGAAGACAACGGCCAATGGCATAGAGTTCCTATTTCTGGAAGGGACTATTCTCTCAAAGTTGAGATGGGCCTCCATGATGTAGCAGTCAACAAGGAGGGTTCTATCTTGATGCATTCACATGGAAACAACCAAACGTTTATGTTTGATGCACATGGAAGATTAGTACAAAATTTTGAATTTCCAGTGGGCTTTGAAGATTCCCAAAATCAGTGTATATCGATATACCCATTTGAAATAAGCAATGAAGGCTGGCCTTAGATGAAAAAATGTTGACAGGCGGAAATATCTTATGTAGCTTTATTTTCTTCGAAATTTTGTATGACTCCCTTTCTTCTTTACCTTTGATTAAATTTTTGCTTTCAATTTCATGGTGTTTTTTTATATGAGGAAATCTCTTTAACCCAATACTAATGGGTGATCCCAGTGACTCTATAGGGATTTTATTTATTTAAAAACCATCTTGCTCTCTTTTATTGGCTAGTGACTGGCTAGTGACTATGGAGGAGTACCTTTGATTTCATTTTTGCTTTCAATTTCATGGTGTTTTTTTATATGGGGAAATCTTTAACCCAATACCAATGGGTGATCCCAGTGACTCTATACTCTATTATTATAATGGGATTTTATTTTTTTAAAAACCATCCTGCTGTCTTTTATTGGCTAGTGACTGGCTAGTGACTATGGAGGACTGCTGTCTTTTATTGGCTAGTGACTGGCTAGTGACTATGGAGGACTGCTGTCTTTTATTGGCTAGTGACTGGCTAGTGACTATGGAGGACTGTTGTCTTTTATTGGCTAGTGACTGGCTAGTGACTATGGAGGACTATTAGGATATGTTTCAAACATTATAGTTCATTTTTTGGAGGAAAGAGTCTACTTTAGTTTTTTTCTTTGAATCCTACCCCTTATCCCACTACATCTAAATAAGTCCTCTACATTGGTAGATTTAGGGAAAGCTTATGGAGTCAAATCTAAAAAGTATTGCATCTATAAGCATATCTCTTGTACCACCCCGCTCTCTTCACCCAATTGTCAAATTGCAATTTTCAACGTATGGAATCTAAAGGGTGGAAATACAAGAGAGTTGAAAGCACTACAAGTGTGGGAAGTACAAGTAAACCCGTCGGGGCTATGGACGCTCGCTGGCAGCGGGGCTATACTTGTATGGTATCAAGACATCTTCGTCGGGGCTATGGACGCTCGCTGGAAGCGAAGCAATGTCGGGAAAAAGAGATAAATTTATGTCTAATGGATGTGTGCTCATTATAAAACTCCATAGTTGTACCCCTTCTATCCAATTGTATGAGAAAAATATAAGAGAAATCTCCCTATCTTTGGATTCATTGTTTTAAGACTAAGTAGGTATCAAGTACTCAAAACTTTAGAACTTATATTATTTGATTCATCTTATGTGGGACCCATAGAAAGTGGAGCAATGCCTGAAAATAACGCCTTGGGTTGTGTTTGGTTTCATTTTATTGAATGATTTTTGTGTTTCATTATTTTCCATCTTTTTACTTTTCCATCGTCTGCATCTCTCTGAGAGCTTTTCGGTGAGATTTCTGTTGCAAGTGAAACACTATTCCAACATCTTTCCACCTTGCCAACATCTAGTAAGATATTTCTGCCTGTCAACAATATGTTATATGATTTTTTTTGGGACAAATATTACATTGTTAATGCAAAGTTTGAGAGTACAATATATTTGTATTTATTTTTATCTGGTAAATATGAATAAGGAAATATATTATATATGCGAGATCTCCTACGATTTTTTTATTATTATATGTTATATACATATATGATGTTTTAGTTGACGTTTTGGCTGACATTTTCATTTTTGGGAGGTGACGTTTCTAAACGTACCCATTTCGTAAACTCTGAAACGTTTTAGCGTTTCGTGCAACTTAGTTTTAAATTTTGTTGCATCTATGCCACTCACTTTTTCAAATTTGTCGCCTTTTGTGACTTTGAAGATTTTTGTTTATTATACGGGCATAACCTTTGGCCCTATAAATGACTATCCAAGGTTGCATCTGCTCGATATTTCATCTTGTACAAGTTCTGGAAAACTTCTCCCTTTGGGCAACCTTGGTGGTAGTATGTTAAGAGTAGTTTTGCTGCTTGAAATGGCCAAATATCTTATTAAGTGGATTGTGGACTTGAAAAGCACCAGATTGTAATTTGAAGAAATCGATTTTGTCAACTTTTGCCACTGTTTCTACAAATTGTATCATAGAGAGTAAGTTCCAATGGTTAAATGGTATGTTGGTAACAGTACCTCCTTTGATGTGTCATAGAGAGTAAGTTCCCATGCTTAAATGGTATGTTGGGAACAACACCTCCTTGTGCTCTTTTAACTCGCTAGTATCTTTGATTCTCTAATAAAGCTATCTCGCTAAGCATTAATATGTCGGAAACATTCTTAGGTGGCATGTGTAGGGCTGAAGTGTTGTCATAGACACAAGTATAATTACAGGATTGTTCCATATACCAATCATCAATTAGTTCTAGTACAAGTAGTGCTTCCTTGAAGAATATTGGGCAAGTTTTGTTGAAAATAAGCTCACAAAGAGGGACTCATAAGACCTCAAAGATATGCTCGTAGTGTTCTGAATACTTATATTTCCATACCTTGTCAAGCAGAGAGAAATGCTACGTGTCACACATATCCAAGAAGGCATTTAGTGTAGAGAACATCCAATAAAAATATACACATATGAAACTGCATGGATTGTTTGCTTGGTTTCTCTAAACAATTTTGACAACCATGTTCAATTTGCTATGCAATATTTATATCTAGTTAAATGTAACACCCTTGTTCAATGCTTGATGAATCTAAGGCAGCCGCCACTCATGTCACTGTGAGAAACCCTTTACTCCATACAACCAACTTCCAATCATGGTTATGTTCTTCACTAGTTCTTGTAAGCGAGTGGTGGAATATATAAACCTAATGGTGAACCTCAGCCGAACTTCTTAAAAAAATTCAAACTGGACCTGAACCTGCTCATTGCCGAACCCGAACTCAAACAAAAAGCACGTGACCTAATTGGTAATCACATCATCCTATATTTTACCTAAATTATTTGTTTAAGGTGGATCCTTCTTCTCATACCTTAGACCAGGCACCTTCTCTTGATTTGCCGAAAGTCAATGGAATTGTTAGCTGCCAAGCAATTTGTGCTAAAGCCAAGGTTGCTATGAATGTTACCACTAGACAACTTGGGCCCTTTATTCTCAGCAACAAATTGAAGCCTCCACCCCTAATTAAATAACAAAAACCAATCGAGCATTAGGTCTTGTCTCGACAGGGATTTTCTTGTGAATCTTTTCAAATCTTTCATTAAATTCTCTAACAGATTCACTTTCTTTCTTCTTCAAGTTGGTCGGTTATACATATAGGAAACAGGTGATTCTCATTTCTCTCTAGTGAGAAGAAATACAATTTTAATATCATCCCAGCTAGAGATGGATGCAGCAGTCAATTTTTTGCGCTATCATCTAGTGGTAGTTTATGGTAACTGCACCAAAATCTTCATTTTCATATCATCATGAACACAAGCATAGTTAGTAGCAAAAATCCCATATTGCTGAAGATGTTCATTTGTTGCAATAACATTAGTTCCACTAAATTTAGTAAGATATTCTACAATATGATTCATTGGGCATATCATGAGGATAGCCTTGTATACTAACCATGTTCAATGGACGGAACTAAACCATAGGATGTTGTCATGAATAGGATGGTGTTGTATATAAGGCCTCAAAATGTTTTCCCTTTAGCTCCAATTTCTACCTTGGAAAATGAGCCCAAACCCATTGTGATAAATCTGAGCAATTGTTTCCTAGCTTTCTTTTGGGAATCCTGCCCAATACTTCTGGAAATTATACTTCTATGGCTAGATGTTCAAACCTTGGGACACATGTTCTGCTGCTACTGATTTTCTAGCAAGGATAGAGGTCAATTTAGCTCGATTAATGCACCTAGACTGCTGTTGTAGATAATATTCAGAATACATGGCAAAATGTCACCCCAACGTGCCAAGGAAAAACACCAAAATAAGTTGAGAATATCTTGGTTGTAGGTGTTGATTTTTCCTTGCGATATATGTTAGAAATGTCTTCTAGGACTATTTTTAAGAATGTTGCTTTTGGTCATGAAAAGCTAGTCTAGAAAATAAATGCAGAGTGATCTTTGGAAGTTGCTAATGCATAAGAATTTCTCTGGCATCAAACTGGTTTTAACACATTCATTTTCTGGAAGACCAAATCAAGGGGTTAACAAGGGCTTTGTCTAGGGGACAACATCCCTTGATGAGATGCTGAGACTCCCAAAATCTCGAGTCTTTAATCACAATCTACGAACATCACAATCTACGAACATCACAATCTTGGAAACATGTCGATGACTCAACCCAAACCCCAAACATGAAGCCAAGAATCTAACTTAAACAATTTTGTCACCCAACTCATGGTCACTACAAAATTGAAGCATAGAAAAAAATGATGTAAAAATAAAAAATGATCACCTTCCCAATCAAATGAAGGGTATTTCTCAATATGATCATTTTTCCAAAGGTGAGAACATTAGAGGAAGCAAAACACTGAAACCAACTAGAATCTAACAGTTGGACCCTAGAATACTGCAATAACCTCAAAATCAGCTTGCTTTCTAAGCCATTTTCTGATCTTCATTGCAAAGATCTATAAATCTTTATCAGACATGCAAAAGATAATGCTCTAGGGCTTGACATGCCACCGGCATTGTTGAACTCGACTCAATAATATAACAATGTGCTGAAATTCTTTGAAAATGACAAAAACAAAACTCATTAGTTGACAAAATAAACTCAATATGCAAAAACAAGCAAACTCAAACTATCTAGAAATTAAAACTGAAAGCAAGAATTGACATAAAGACCTAGAGTATAACCTCGAACCTTGAAAAAACATCTAATCTAAAGCTGATTGGATCTATCAACCTATCCTAACCCTAGATAGTACAAAACACTTTGTGCTTTTTGTGGTTTGTGTTTGTGTGTGTGCACGTGTTAGAGACAAGAGAGGTATTAGTGTTAGTTTTCCTTAAACCTAGCAGTAGCACTTTGTTTTTAATTCCAAGCAACAAATTACTAAATAAGCACATAGCTATATTCCTAAGAAAAATAATCAGGTGAAGCAATTAACAATCTGAATCACACGAATCACAAATATATTTCTTCCCAACAAATCAATTAATAATTAATAAAACTTAGAACCTACTTGGGCTCCCATCCTGGGATAATGGCCCAACTGAGAAAATACCGATACAAAATTACCCTGGATCTGATCTAGCAGATCTACCCTATATCAATGAACGATCTCCCCGTGGATCTATATCTTGAACCTCTTTGCACTCCCTCGAACTTGTTACCTCAAAATCTAGCAAGTCTTGTAGATGGGTACCCTACAAGGCAATGCACTAGACCAAGTGACAACAATGAGGTGTGGCCCACTATCACCACAACCACTACCCCCTGCTCTTTATGGACTTTCACCAATGGGAGGCTTCCCGTTATATAGGTCAAGTATGATACATATTCTAGGTTTAAGGTTTAGAGGTGACAAATGACCTATAAAGGATGACACTTCTAAAGTACAACGCTCAATCCAGCTAAGAGATGCAACTCACATCCTCTAGAAAGGCCAAATTAGGGCACAATGAGACCTAGGGTTTAAGGAATAACAAGCAAAATGGATTGTCCAATGTGCCCAAAAGGTTTCCAAACAATCTATATTAGCAATCCAACAAATAAAAAGACTTCAAAAAGTTTTCAAGTTGAAGCTTGGCAAACTAGGGTTTACCTAGGGCAAACTAGATAGGGTAGGAGAATTAGTGCCTAAAATAGAAATATTAACCACCAAAGAAGTTTGTTTCAAGAAATCAAGTCTTCTCTTGATGTTGAAACCTTCCACTACCCAAAATTCTTCCTCTATGCCAATTCACACTAAGCCTTAGTTAGGCTGCTTATTCTTAATAGGGCCAAAATTAAGAGAGCAAAATTCAGGTTTATGGATGAAATAAGGGTTGATCACCAAATTGACAAGGCCAATGCCTAGTCCTTGGGTTGATGGAGTCTATGGGTGTGATCAAGTAGCCAAATGTTGTGAAGGAGTAAGCATATTTTGAGGCCCTAGATCAAAACCCTAACTATTATCTTTGTGAGGGATAAAAGTCACTTGGAAGAGCTATAACAAAGGTTCACCAAGGGGATTGTCATTCACTTTTAAGACATGAGTAATGCATACAATGATGATATCTAGATTCTATACAATTGATCTTCAATAATGATTGGCACAATAGAAAAATCCTAGATTATCAATGCATTCCATACATTAGACATAAAAATCAAAGATTTATCAAATACAAGGTTCAACATACAAGACAAAATGCATGTACAATCCTTATTGATCCAAGATAACTTCTCCAATTCCAGGAAAATAGTTCTCGTAAACAAAGTTGTCCATAGATAACATCTCTCCAAGATACAAGAGGGCCAAAAATCTCCAAAGAGATAGAATCTCACAAGTGATGATGATAAGAAATGAATAAGCCTCTCCTTTATTTAAATGAGTAGGACCTAATATTACCCTAATGACACCCTAAAACAAGTTTAATCATAAAATATCCTTGGGTTACAAGCCAACGCACTATCCTCAACCATAAATACACTAATAAGCCCACACGTGTGAGCTGCTAGCTCTCTAGGGCTGATGTCATGCATGAAAGAAGCTTCAAATGCCATTTCCAAGTGTTGTGAGGTGTCCAAAGTGATGTAGAAGCATGCAAAAATCCATATTTGAGGGTTGGCCCTCAAAGAAACCTTGTTTCCTTCCCTATAACCCTAAGATCCAACTAGGGAATGACAAAGTGGTTTCCATGGGTCTCTGACTGCGCAAAGTTGTGAAAAAATTGCTACTGAAATTCTTATTGCAACAACTGAAATTAATTCTACTAGCTGTAAATTAATTTATCATTTTATTGCTACAGCAACAACGAGTTAATCACACTGCAACCTTCACAACATAAAAAATATAATGGAAGATAAAATGGAATATGAGAAATGCTAGCACAAAAAAAAGATGACACTTATTTTTGGACAAAAGTCCCTGGAAAAACCCAACTTGGGAAAGCCAGTGCAACAATTGAGGGTTTTTATTATTAAGCAACAATGAAATTATCAGAGTATAATCTGGATGCCGAAAATTGGCAATCTTGTAGAGAAAATATTGGAAAAAATATAGTGAGGAATTTTCCTCACCCCACAAGCAATCCGAGCTCTAACTACTAGCTCCAAGTGAGTCGTCCAAATAGATTTTACGCAGGCCTACATCACCCTAGCGTAATCCCTTCCACTCTTTACCTGAAACAACTGCTCCTCAAGCCATCTTGTTTGCTGCTGACTAAGAAACTCTCTTCGACTCTATGGAAAATCTTTTCGGCCTCTGGAATTGAAACTTAGCTTCTCTCTAGCAAAATCAAATTGCCTCTAAAGGATTTTGCGCAACCCCTACGCAACCTCTCTGCAAAGTACTCACCGAAACTGGAAAATCTTCCTCCAGTCTCACTATCCCTGCTCCTCTCCATCTCTACTTCCTTTCTCTGGCTCGAATTCTTCCAGTAACTATTGTTGCTGCTTGGAAAATCGAATTGCCCAAGGAAATCGATCTTATGTGTGTGTTCTCCATCTCTATCCATCGACCTCTTCATTAATATCCGGTTAGGACTCCAACAACCAAGATGAAAACATAATCGATGGCTGAGATCATATCTGGATTGATCTATGTGGGTTTCTAGATGTTTCACACCATTCTCAATTAATATTGATTAATTAACCCCTTTTCCTAAGTTTAGACTTAGGAAATATTTATAAATAGGCTAATAATCTAATTGAGACACTTCTAGGTGGAATTTCAAGAAATAATTTCTGGGTTATGGAGAACTCTTATGTTTTAGCCTCTCCACAAAGTCTTGAGACTAGAACACCTCCGATGCTACAAAAAGTAACAAAAGTGGCATTCTTTGCTCCAACATTGACCTTCCTATTCTCTTAAGGTGAGATCATCCTCATTTGGGCTCTAAATTAATTGCCATCCATCAATTGGTGTCTAGGTCGGCCTGGGGAAAGTTGGGTCCAGGTTTGTCATCCTGAAGAGTCATCAAATTAGTTGTGAATTCATCGAACATCTTGGGTGTAGTAGGTGCCCTGGAGTATATGTCATCTACTGCTACTACAAGGAGGCTCAACGATCTCAACACTTCCCCTATTTATGCTAACATGCTTCTCTAATGGCTTGGGTACCTATGGATAAGGTGCCCAATACCTGGGTTGCTGAACTACTTGACAATCACAACAAAGATTCTAGTGAAAGAAACGAGTCATGAGAGACATTAGTCATTATAGCATCTAAGAGAACCAAACTTGAATGTCATGGGCTATTTAATACTTCAAACAGGGATCCTTTTCCAAACTTAGGACCTTGATCTCACAATGGTGTTTTCTCTCTAAGTAGGAATGGCTAAAGGACAATCCTATTAGGTGTTTCCAGCCCTTAAGGGGAAACAACATTTTCTTGGTCCACCCTTTCAATTGATAGGTGTTAGTGATAATAATGATCGTAACGAAGGGGATAAGGCTTCAAGGCCAAGTGCCATGGTCAAAGGGACTAGCTGATAGGTGAGTCCACACCCTAAGTATATATATGTGAGGGAGAAATCATGGATGCGTGAGTTACCAACTCAACCTTTATTTTTCCACCCCTCTTGTGTGCCTTTTACCTTTTCTTGATTTTCTTTGTATTAATGCTCATAGCTCAAGGGTTAGAGCTTGCTTTGTATGATTTGAGAATTTTATTATCCCTTAATGATGAGTCAGTTCATTGCTCATTAAGGTTGGGCCATGCAAGGGTTCCTTCTTTTGATGTAATGGAGCAACATGTTCTCAGGAACCAGGTGATGGCCATATGAGTAAGGTAGAGCTCATGCTAGGATTTTGCCCACGTGCTAATCTTTAGGTCTGTGGCTATCTTTTGCATTTTGATTTTATTTCTTTTATTTTGCTTGTGGCCATGATTTGCTCTTTCTACTTCTTTTTCTTACATCGACCTCCTAGGGCAAAGTTTCTAGGCCCTAACGAGGTATGTGGACATATGAGTGCCAGATCCCAAAGAAAAAATGGTCAGTTGAACCCAAAGAATGGAGGTGAGATATGGGATTGTAAAGTAAGATGAAAGGTGTTAAGTATGATATTGTTGAATGGTGTTATCATTGATGCCAATGTTAGTTAATGAACGTTCTTATATTTGTCTGGATTTGTTAAGTTATGGTATGTTCTATGCTTAGATCAATTTACTTCAATTCTTCTTATTAGCCCAATGTAAATTCTCAGTATAGCAATTACATTAACATATAAGCAAAATGTTGATAGAACATAAATAAAATCGACAGAAGACAAGCCAAGACAAGAGACACAAGATGTGTCGGCTAGCCAGGGACAAACCCCAATGCGGGGAAACTCTTTGATCAATTCTTCTATATTCTTCAATAATTCAGTAGAGAGAGAGAGAGATAGTACAATATCACAAATATGTGATTTATAACAAAGGCAACATAATTCAAATCAGCAAGGTCACAGCTGGTCAAACAGCTCACCAATGACCTTAAGATATCCTAGGAGAACTCGACCTCCAACAGCAAGTATGTGCAGCCCAAAACAGTCCAAGTAAGAGGGAGAAATCAACAATGAAAGCTACAGCAACCTGCAACCAGCCCTAACTAGTCAACGCTGTCCCAAATCAGCCCTCCAAAAGTCAACGTAACACTTCATCTAGCCTAGGAGAGGTTGCCCGTGTAAAACCGCAGTCAAAGAGGGTAAGACATTGGTCAAAG
>APFE030907055.1:124253-140213 GCA_000404065.3 Pinus taeda | reverse complement strand
AGAAGAACATAAAGAAATGAAACATGAAACTGTACAATAATAAACAAGACCTCGGCCTGTGCAGGAGCCCTCTGCACACTCCTCGGACAGTCAATGATCAACCACCAATTGAGTTCAAAAATAGAGACTTCTCATATATTAAAATGCAGTCACAACATAGTGATAAAGTATGGAACAATGGGTTCCTTATAGTCAAAATTACATCATCAAAAAGCTAACTCCTATGCAATGAGAATGCATTATTTATAACAGAGGATAATCTAAATGTTTTCCTACATTCGGTGCTGATACAATACACGTAAACGACCACGTCCCAAGATTTAGCACTATGGTAGCCGTGAGGATTTAATCGTTGGAAGGTGGTTGTTGGAGCCGATTCATGGAGTAGTCCATAGGTGTTAACTTGTCCCCTGAGATCTAAGGACAACCACGCAAGGCTTCACGTGGTGAAAAATAGAGTTTTACCACCGTAGGACTCTTGAGTTGACCACCGTTTTGCCCACCACTGACTATGGCCTTTTCTGTTGAAATCGACTGAGCCAATAGGACTCAGTCCATGTCCACGTCGGTTGCAACTTGCACATGTGGCTCAATTCTCCTGAAAACACCTGCAATATGGACTTTGACAAAACAGCTACGGAAACTTGGGCTGGCTGCAGAAAGTGACAAGATTCCACAGCTTATAAACAAAAATCTAGTTCAAATAGCAACAAAAACACATAGTCAAGAAACCACTTTAATTGCCCTTTTTTAAACTATTATGCAATGATACTGATGATTTAGGAGGTTCAGATGAATGGAAAGAAGCTAGAAAAAGGTGTAGGAAAGATGCAGTTTTGGGACTCAACAAGGCCTTCACCTAACAAGCTACGCTTCTGAGAACCTTAAGCTATTGTGCTTTCCCACCGCTATGGAACTCTTCATTATCTATGCTCAAGGAGTAAGGCCGAGAGTTGTGATATGGCCAAAGATGTTGGGCTTTCTGAAGAATACGATGTGGACAACTGTGGACGCCATGCAGAGTTCAACATCAATGGAAGGGGATGTGCCGAAAGTTTATAGACACGAAGCAGAACCGGTCTGGATTTCATCACCTTACCCATGGGCTCATTGGCGAACGATAAAGGATAAATGACAAGATGTGAATACAGAGCCAATTGGTGGAATTGTAGTTAAAAATTCATCTTTGGTGTATTTTGAAGATTGGGATCTCGCAAATAGTAGCAATGGTCTTGCAAAATTGCAACACAAACTATAGCAGACAGTGCAAAGAGAAGATACGAACTTAGAAATTGGCTATGTTGGTACAAGGTGGTCTCGTATGCGGCACCCGATCTAGAGCTAAAATCCTATGAGGGGGTGTTTTGTGTTAACTGAGTAGAGTAGAATGAGCATTATCAGTTGCGAGAATTGGTAGAACCCACGACTTAAGAGCTGGAAGCAATGTTGCAGAAGATGAAGAAGGAGCAGCAAAACGAAGGATGTCACTCACAGAGAGGTGAACCACGGAGCCTAGGCAACACGTCTTACCACACCAGCCGAGTGACTTGGGATGAGTCACACTGATTGTGTTGGGGGACTGTTGGGTAGCGAAGGTCCCACGTAACAGTTTTGGGGGCTTAGAGCCTATAAATTAGGATAAAATATTGTAAAAAATCAGAGATATGCGAAGCACGAAATTTAATAGATCAAGTAAAAGGGTTGTCCGCCTAAGAAATAACATAGAATAATAGGAAGTAAGTCAACTTTCCCATGGTCCACGAACCATGGGAATGTATAAATAGAGCGAGGCTTTATGGGTAGAAGGCATTTTTTGGGGATGTACTTTTGGATCTGAATTGTAATGGGTTTTTGAGGAGCGAAGTATTGAAGCATCTATAAGTTTGAGTCAAGGGTGCTAGTAGGTAGATAGACGCTCTACAACCATGTGCGTAGAGGCCTAGTAGAGTCCACAACTATGTGTGTGGATCCCTACAGCTGAGTACGCAGGGTGGACCTGGATGTATTGGCGAGAGAAGTGAATAAAGATAAGTTGATTCTGAAATTCTGTGTAAAATCTGAATTATTACGAATATGGCTAATTCATATAACTGTTTGATCTATGTGTGTATGATTATGTTATGAGTTTATGCAAATCTATTTCCTTCCTGGGTGAGCAAACTAGGTATTTCTGTTAAATGTTTGCTTAAATACAATAAAAAGTAGATCGAATCTACAACAGTGCATTAATAAGTATTAAGGGGTTTCGTGGGTCGGAATCTATGTGGGGTAGAGTGGCACGAAGTTGCAGAACGGTGCATGAACCTTCTAGACCACATCAAGACATCCCAAGGGTGCGGAAACCTAGTTCCAGCACCCTCCCCTACTACCTCAGGTGAGACCTCAGTCTGCGCTCAGCGGGCTGTTGCTGAAAGGGCTGGTAGCTGTGGGATTTTTTTGGCTAAATAACTCTTCTGAACCTGAGTCAGGCCCATATAAGCCAATAGTCATGCATTCGACTGGCAGGACAAGAAGTAGTCTTTCAGTAGAAGACTATGTCCATATATACTGTCTTGGACATCCATAGAAGATTGGAAGTCAAATTCCAATCAAACATGTGGAAATATTATCTCTGAGGATTTTTCTATTTACCATTGCATAGGTAAATGGGTCAGCTTCCCTACATCAGGCATCATGAGTATGTATGAGCCTGGTAGTGGAATGTCTTACCATGGTGCTTGACTGGTGCACACCTCTTCTGACCAACATGAAGAGCCAATTGACCTCTACATAGAAGGGTCAGATGAAGAATTTTGGATATGGGACTATCTTATGTTCATTCTTCTTCGAGAAGGTACCTCGGCTACGTCCCAAAGTATTAGTGTCCATCAACAGCCCTAGAGATCCACTAATGGGTAGATGGGCAGACTTGATGAAACGCCTTGAAGGCAGGGACATGCCTAGAATGACTTTTGATGATGATTTTTTCACCTGGTGGGACAAACAAATCATCATAGTCGACAACTACCTATATGTCGGTATGGATTTCCAAGGAGACCCAGACTTAGTGTTACAACCAAATGCGGCATGGGGAGACAGGTAATAATTTTAAGTTTTTGTGAATTTTTAAAGATTTTTTAGATTTTTTAATATGAAATGAACTTTAAAAAAAAAAAAGATTGGTGAGACAAAATATTGACAAAATGACCATGTTCCATATGTGAGTCCAGTGAGACTAGATGGATTTCCGAGGCACAAGCACCGTGGAGGAGGAGACGAAGAGGTAGCAGCTGGGACAGAGAGAGTCGTATATGCAGCTCAGAGAAACTTGGTGAGACTAACTCACCAGGTACCTATGATAGTCATAGAGGATATACCTGAAGAGATGCAACACCGCGTGGTAGGGGTACAACGGGACTAGGTCTGGATACTTCAGCGTGTAGCCAACATAGTGGTTAACGTTTTAGCCTCTCATCTTGAGCGAGGTCGATAGATAGATCTATGCATGATAGGACATGATTATGGGAATAAGCCCAAATTTTGAGGGCATCTTGTCCCAATTTTGTATATTATTTTTTGAACACTCTATCTCTATATAGGCGATTTTATGATATATATACAGATTCAAATTTTTTGGTGTTATTTAATTTGATGAATGATTAATGTGCCAATCTAATGCTTGATTAGCAATAGAGTTTGCTAATGAGTTTTCAAATCATGTAATGTGAACATATTCGATATAAATAAATGATCATTGCAACACTCTCACTCTAAAAAATTGGAGATATAAATAAGTATCACGAATCTGATAAATTTTATTTATCTGCAACACCACCAGATGTGAGTCTAGATAAAATACCAATGAATCAATCCCATAAGATATTTCTTTGGATAGTAAATTAAGAATGAAAGTATAATCGACAATGTTGTTTGAAGAAGGGCCAATACATATTCCCCTCGACACCATCAACTGGCCAAATGGATAATAAATCACCCAAGTTGTGGAAGCAAGATTCTTAGTGTGCTGACTTGCACCATCGTTGAATCTGAAATATATCGAATCATCCATCAATACCTACCAAAGAAGATAAAAAAAACATCGATATCACAAAATTCCAGACAAATATGTACAAAAATGTAACATATAACAACATGGAATTTCTCGACTAAAGCCTAAGAAAAATACTTCTTTAGGTAGAGCCCATTTCGGGGCTCTGCCAGCTCGTTCCCTTCAAAATCAATTAATTCAGAAGCCCCTTTTCCAAAAACTCACTTGACTATAAAGGGACCATACCACATAGACTTGAATTTTCCTGCCCCCAGGGCTTCCTTGTCTTCGTCATAAACTAAGACAAGGTGGCCTTCAGAAAAATCCCAAGGATGAATAGCTTTATCATATTGAGTTTTAATCCTCTTCTTATGGGCTTTGTTAATTATTGCTGCATCTCAACACTGCTCATCAAGATATTCCAAATGAACTAGGTGTTCTTTGAGACTAGATGTCTCTGGAAGAAGTTCTACAACTAGCTAAAGGGATGAAATTTCACACTTGATAGGGAAAATAGATTCCAGACCATAAACTAGTTGAGAAGGAGTAAAACCGATGTCAGTCTTAACTAAGGTTCGATATTCCCAGAGCATCGAGTACAACATGATGTACGAATTGGATCGATTTTTATCAATTGTCCTTTGCAAGATAGTCTTTAGGGAATTATTCACGGCTTCGACTTGCCCATTGGCCTGAGGATAATATGGAGATGGATGCTCCTACCAGAAGCCCAACTTGAGAGCCAATTCGGTCATCAATTGATTTTGGAAGTGACTACCATGATCAGTGACAATCCCTCTTCGGATACCAAATCGTGAAATAACTTGGTTGAAGAGAAACAAGGTTGTTGTTTCACTATCATTTTTGTAAGTAGGCATGGCCTCAGCCCACTTCGTAAAGTAGTCTATAGCCACAATGATGTACTTGTGATTCACTGCCGAAGGTAGATTACAAGTAGTAAAACCAATGCCCCATTGTGTAAATGGACCGATAGTGATAACAGGAAAAAGTGGAGCTGGATGCGAGCATGTTTTCCGAGTATAAATTTGACAAGGGTGGCAATGTTTGACCACTTCAATACAGTCTTTGAAAATTGAAGGCCAAAAGTAGCTTGCACACAAAATTTTCTAGGTTGTTGCAAGCCCTGATAGATGACTGCCACAAGATCCACTGTGGCAATCATTAAGTACTGACTCAACATCTTCCAAAGTTAAACAATGCCTAAGGATTGAGTCAACCCCTTTGAGATATAATGTATCACCAATAATAACATAATTTTTGGCAAGGTGACATAACTTTTGACGCTCATCTTTGGAGAAATCATATGGGAAATTCGAAGTCTGGAGATATATAATGATATCTCCATACCAGGGATCTTGTGAAGAAATGAGGAATAAATGTTCATCGGGAAAATTTTCCTCATAAACAACAACTTCCTCATAAGGTAGCTCCGAAATCAATTCTGAAAAAACTAATGACTTCTTAGATTTAGCTGACAATAATTCGAGATCAAACTCTTACAAAATAACAATCCATCGATTATACTTGCCCCAATCACTCGCCTACTAAGGAAAAACTGAAAAGGATTGACAGCCGCTAAGACAAACATTTTGTGAAGCAGAATGTAATGACAAAGCTGTTGGACAACATGGACAGCCGCCAAGGCTAATTTCTCGATGGTACAATAGTGTAGCTCAAGACATACTAGGCCTTGACTCAAGTATTAGATTACATCCTCATTGAGAGCATCATCCTCTTGAACCGGAACCATACCAATGGTTGATTCTGCCACAACAAGATACAAAAGGAAATCTCTGCTATAATCTGGTGGAATCAATAATGGAGCAGAGGTTAATGCTTTTTTAAAAGCATCAAAATATCATTGCACAAAGTCATCCCATAAAAATGGAACTCCCTTCTTAAGTAAATGCATAAATCCTTTGGTAATCTCGGTGTAATTTGCTATAAATCTCCTCAAGAATTTTTCCTTTCCTTGGAGACTTTGAAGTTGACGAATGGAAGACGGGGGAGTAAAATAAATTGTTGCCTCAACCTTGAAAGGATCAACATGAATCCCTTCATTCGATATGATGAATCCTAATAGCCGACCAGATGTGACCGTAGAAACACACTTATTCGGATTCAACCAGATTTTGTAAAAACGACATCTCTCAAAAATAACTGAAGGTGGCTAGGATGATTAATTCTCTTGTGAGAATGAATAGCTAAGTCATCCAAGTATGATTTGATAACATGTTTGATGTCGCGGAAAGCATAAGACATGGCCTGCTAAAAAGTAACTCCAACATTTTTAAGACCAAAAAGCATCTTCTTGCATGCAAACGTGCTCCAGGGACAAATAAAGGTTGTCTTGTGCTGATCCTCTAGATGGATATTAATTTGATTTTAACCAGAGAATGCATCCATGAATGAAA
The DNA here is from genome assembly GCA_000404065.3 of Pinus taeda. Lineage (NCBI taxonomy): Eukaryota > Viridiplantae > Streptophyta > Pinopsida > Pinales > Pinaceae > Pinus > Pinus taeda. The sequence goes on along the minus strand of APFE030907055.1, from coordinate 133,751 downwards.
AAATTTCATTTCCCATGCATTCATCAACAATTTGATCAATAAAAGGCATGGGGTAATTGCCTTTTGGACAAGCTTTATTTAAATCCCTAATGTCGATACATACTTGGATCTTACCTTGCTTCTTATTGACCGAGACTGGATTGGAAACCCACTCAGTTAGAGGAATGGGGTATATGAAACCTACCTTAAGGAGATTTTCTACTTCAAATTTAATAGCTTTTGCTTTCTGAGGATTGACCGGTTAGAGTTTTTGACAAATAGAATTGTTGTTTTTGTACATCTTGATGTCATGCTGGACTATAGATGGATCAATTCCAGGCATTTCCTCATAAGACCAAGTGAACACATCTCGAAACTCTTTAAAGTGGTAGGTGTAGATTTTAATTTCTTCAGGGGAAGAATCAGCTCTGATGAAGACATTTTATATCACATTAGGATTCCTAGAGATGTTTATAGGTATAGTTCGTGAGGTAACGGACATGTTACCTTCGACAGAAAATTGTGCTGGAGCCAAAGGATTTGAAACTCTACAAACATCACTAGTAGACAGACTAGAGAACCTAGATTGAACTTCATGCAATGGAGGAAGAAAATATGAACGATGATTTAAATCTTCCCATGGTCAATCCACATCCATCATTTCCTCCAAAATTGCTTCTTCAAATGGTAAGACTGTATCCAAGCAATCCAGAGCTCAAGTAGAATCGAGGGTCCAAGCTGGGGCCACATCGCCATCTAACTCCTCTTGTGAAAAATGAGTGGGATGGTTGTCTTCAAAGTTAATGATAGATTGATAGCTAAGTTCTGCTGTAGACATGGGAAACACCATTCCACCAACCTGCCCTCCATCTAATGTGGTGATAGATGGAGGTAAGGGCCAAGGATCTGAAAAATAATGAGTTTGAAAGAACTCTTTCCGATAAGGTCCCCTAGAGGATGAAATTGCATTAATTCTAGTTGTAGGAGCAGGAAGGTAAAATATACCCATTAACGAAGAGTACATCCCAACTCCTAAATTCTCAATAGGTTGATGAGGATTGTCCACCAACAGAACGGTAGAATCCAAAGTTTCGTGGGAGTCACTTGGTGAATAATCCAACTGATCAATTTTAACAATCCTTCCCTCATGGGGAAAATAGAGGATGCAATATAACAATGAAACTATGGCATCCCTCTCGTAAATTGAATTCCTACCTAAGAGGAGGCTATAATCTACTAGGTTCGCATCGATGATTTCTAACTCAATATTCACTACCTTTCCCCCAACACATATAGGAAAGGTTGGGATAATCCCATGCGGCCTATGAGAATGTCCATCAAATGCCATCAAGAGAGTCGGTGAAGGAACAACTGAAGGTGATCCAATGGCCTTCCAACATGACATAAACATCATGCATGTGGAAGCTCCCTCATCTATAACTATCTGAAAAATATTGGTCTTCGATATGTGGAATTTATATGGAAAGCCATATGGTGAGGAAGTCCCTTTTTGACATTCAACATATTGAAAGTGATCACTAAGGAATTATTTGGATCTACTGCACCAATTGCCGAAAGCAAAGAACTTCTCTAAGCAGGGCATGACTGGAGTACCTCCAATGTAGACATAGCACAAGGACTTTGAGCCATATCTTCTGCAATCGAGTAGTTGTGGGCTGCCCTAGCATTAGGGTTAATAGTCGAGCACTTTGGAAAACCTTTCAATATCTGAGGTATAGACTCAATAGAGGGTCACTCAATATGAAGTGGTTCTGTCACTTTGGGAAGAGATTTTTCCTTAGATGTTTTTGTTTCAACATAATCATCTGCTCGCTTAGTTATGTCAATATGAGAGCTCATCATATAAACATTTGAGGAATTTTCCCCTTCCTGGTTGCCCCATGTGGAGGTACTAGTGTTCGAATTCATGCCATCAAGTAATTGTTGCCCTTGGGGAAAAGGGTTAGTCAGAACAGCTTGGGGGCTAGAGGACCCTTGCTACACTAATAAGCATTGAGAATCTTGCATCTTAGGGTAGATGTGAGTCAGATGATCTCCATTTCATAACTTGCATGGAAATTTTACCTTTTTCTTGGACTCTTTCCTACCCTCACCGACACCATTATCAAGTTTGTTTTCATTGCCTTTCTCTTCCTGGTTCTTCTTCTTACCTCATCCCTTCTTATTCCCATCAAATTATTCATTTCCTTTGGGGTTGGAGGTATGGATGGTGTTTATAGAGTTAGGTTGGGAAGGTGTAGGTACAGACGGTGTTGCCTGGTTAGAAGAAGTAGTTTGTAGAGACAACTATTATAATTGATTCAACAGGTTCACCGCATTAATATCAATCGATCTGACTATACCATCGGCATGGGGGCCTAGTTTTCGTTTTGCTAAATCAACCTTAAACCTAGGAGCATCAGGTAGAATTTTCTGAATAGTCCCAAACTGAGAATATATCAGTTCCAATTGCTGGGCTCAGAAAATGGCCTGCTCTTTCGAATAAACGCTAGAAAGAGACACATCCATTGAGATCTCAAGTGGTAAATATTTGAGAAACCATTTGAGAAGGAACTCTGGTGAGATTTCAAATTTAATAAGCCTTTTCCTCCTTCTCCATTCCTGGATTTGATCCAAAATGTGAGTTGCAGTGTCTTGTTGGAAGTTAGCTAGAAGTTCAGTTTTGGCTTCATATCAAACAAGAAACTAAAAATGGTTCAAAAAGGTATTAGCCAAATCATAGAAATAAGTATAGGTGACCCCTGGAAACTCTATATACCATTTAGCCACATTTCCAGTTAGGGTTCACTGAAATAACCTCAACCTGATAAAATCGTCTATCACGGAGTTGGATGAGCACCATAAGTGAAATGTGGTCACATGGTCTCCTGGATCTTCACCACTCTTCCCTTCGAATTTTGGGATATCTGAGGGAAGCTTAGTTGGGACCGGAGGCCAAGTCAGATTGTACCGAATCGTGTCGTTTGTCAATTTAGTTAAGTCTAGCAAGTTTAGTGTGGCCAGAAAAGGAAGTCGTGGAGGACCTTAGGAATTCCATCTAGTGCAGGCGAGGTTCCCAAAGGTCTGAAAAGAATGACCTAGGTTTTGTAAAACACCAGGTTGCCTGAAGTAGCTCATAGAGCCTACTGAACCAAAAGGTCCTCCTTGTGGTCCAAAAAAATTTAGAGTTTGACCAACTCCTGCCGAAAATCCTCCATAATTAGCAAAGTTACCCCCTAATGAATTATTAAAAGGAGCTAACAGCCCCTGATAAGGATTCCATGCATTAGAAAAGGGTGGAAAATTCTGAACCAAATTAACTGAAGAATATGACACATTTCCATGTTGGCCAAAAGATTGATTCCTAGCTCCTATCCCACTAATTGTTGGAAATAATACTGAGGGGGGGGGGGGGAATCAGTATTATCAAATTCTTTTCAATATGCCTTCCTTAATTTATTGATCATTTAACTTGTATATAATAATGAGCATGAAACAAGAAAAACAGATAGTCACACCAAAGAACACCAGATATAAGGTGGAAACCCAATGTGGGTGAAAACCACCTACTGCAATATGTCTCTATCTTCTTTCAATTAGAAACTTGTTTTACAATGATTTTGTACTGGTGCAGTACTTTACCAGTACGCAGGCTGCAACCTGCAGAGAGCTACAACTCTCTCTCGTTTTCCAGTCTCTCCTGGAAGGGAGCTACAACCCCTTTTGCTCTTTCACGTCTTTAAGGACCACGTTTCATTAATTTTCAAATTGGATCCATGAACATCAAATAATCATCAAGTACATGAAAATCACCCAATCTCCTTATACAATGAACCAATGAATCACCCAACTCTTCAGAATGTTGTAAACAGAAAATTAGTACCAGAAATCTAAACCTAGAACTCTACAGCAATAGATAAAACACAATCAACAATTTTTTCAAGATAAGACCGCAACATCACCAACAGGGGCCTGCGTATAACCGCAGCTCTTCTGAGACTGAACTGCGCAGTCTGCACTGGTTGTTCTTCTGCTTTGTGTACTTTTCTTCAGATCCGCACCTTTACTTCTGACTTACTGCGTACACCCGCACTATGCCTTCTTCTTTCCTGCGTACCTCGCACTTCGCCCTTTTCTGTGCTACGTGTGCCCCGCACTGTGCCTTCTCCTACGCTGCATACGCCGAACTGCACCTTTGGCTTCGCAGCGTACTCCCGCACTGAGCCTTTTACTAAGCTGCGTACCCCCACACTACACCTATGGATTGCCTGTGGACTTCTAATTAGGGCCAAATTTACAGACCTCCAATTTGCCACAGTCAGTCAGATCCACAGATCTATTCATGCGCCCGAGAGATCACAACATGTCAATAGTTTCACCTTAAGTTATCTCCTTGATTTAGATCTAGCTTTTAAAACCAATCACCCAAAATTTTAGATCTTAAGATATTCAAATTTTACAAGTATGTGGCCAAGAGATCTCCTTTCCTTTTTATAGGCAAGCCCTTCTCAATACCATGGTCCAAAACCATAATAACACAATACCATGAACCCAATACTTGGGATCAACACTTTTGGATGCCATACCATGAACAAAGACCATTTCATCAAAAAACTGTTGGACTAATACCATGAACCATTCATGAATATTCCCACGTGCACGTGTTTTTATGCATTGGAGAGAGTGAAACTGGGGTCCGCACCTTTTGAATGTATCATTTGCATACATGCATGCACTCCTTGGTTTGCGTACCTGTGGGTCTGCGACTTATTCTATGATTACCTGCGGGTACCTTAATTTCCATGATTTTGAGTGCCTGAACTGAAATCAGCCACAAGAGTGAGTTGCCATCAAGTACAACACCTTTACCATAGAGCCAAAACAGAATCATAATGCCAACAATCTCCCCCTTTGGACTTGATGGCAACCTCAAGAACCTCAATGTCATTCTCCCCCTTTGACATCAAGGGAAAAGGGTTATGCTCCCCCTGAGAACATGCTTAAGTCTTTGCTCTGCTGATACTGCTCCCCCTGACCAGATCCATAATACTCCATAAATTTCTTCAAGAAGAACCATAATCTATCATGACCATGAAAGAGATAGAGACATATTGCAGCCATGATCAGATCAATATCCACGATCTCCTCTTGTGCTACCATAATGCCAACAATGCATTATATGTGCTCCCCCTGAACCTGTGCCATCGATCTACCACCAATCCATAAACCATCCAATGTACGCGTATACCACATATAAACCTCGCGTACAACCAACAAATGAAATTTAACAACAAGATGATGCATCAACTACCCCCAACTTTTGCCTGAGGTATTCAAAGGTCTCCCTGGGCAATGGTTTGGTGAGAATATCAGCAACTTGTTCCTTAGAAGGAACATACTCCAATTTGACCTTTTGTTCAATCACTTGTTCCCTAAGAAAGTGATACTTGATCGGTGTGTGCTTGGTGTTTGAATGCATGACTGGGTTCTTTGAAATGTTGATTTCACTTGTATTATCACATAAGATGGAGATAGGTGGAGTACAAGTGATTTGAAATTCTTGCAAGGTCTGCATCATCCAAAGAAGTTGAGTGCAACAAGACGCAGCAGCCACATATTCCGCTTCAGCAGTAGATAAAGCAATCGAACTCTGTTTCTTGCTGAACCAAGATACTAATTTGGAACCCATAAAGAATGCACCACCACTTGTGCTCTTCCTATCATCCACGCTTCCGGCCCAATCTGCATCAGTATAAGCATGAAGTGTAAGATCTGTATCTCTAGGATACCCTAAGCCATAGTTTTGAGTTCCTTGAAGGTACTTAAAGATTCTCTTCACTGCCTGAAGGTGAGTTTCTTTTGGATTTACTTGAAATCTTCCAACTATTCCCACTGCATGCATGATGTCTGGTCGAGTACCTGTCAAATAAAGTAGACTTCCAATCATAGACCTGTAGGTTGGTTGATGCACTGCTGCTAATTCATCATTTGCACTGAGGCTGCATCCTGTGACCATGGGGGTACATACTGGTTTTGCATCTTCCATGCCATATTTCTTTAAAATCTGCTTGAGATACTTGGTTTGAGACAAGAAAATCCCGCCTTCATTTTGTTGGATTTGCAATCCAAGAAAGTATGTCAGTTCTCCAAGCAAAGACATTTCGAATTCTTTTTGCATCACGAAGGCAAAGCTTTGACTCATAGCTTCTTCATTGTTGCCAAATATAATATCATCTACATACACAACAAGTATTAGCAATTTGTCATTTTCAATTTTTATATAAAGATTACTATCTGCTGATCCTTTTGAAAAAACTTGTTGATGAAGATATCTGTCCAACCGATAGTACCAAGCCCTTGGAGCCTCTTTAAGACCATAGAGATCCTTTTTTAGTCTGCATACAAGATTTGGATCATTCCCAAGGATGAAACCATATGGTTTCTCAATGTACACTTCTTCTTCTAAGTCCCCATTCAGAAAGGCTAATTTCATGTCCATTTGAAAAACTTTGAACTTTTGAAAACTTGAGAGAGCAAGGAACATTCGGATGGCCTCAAGTCTAGCAACAGGAGCAAAAGTTTCTTTCAAGTCCTATTCCTTCTTGTTGAGCATACCCTTTACAAACAAGTTCTAGCTTGTTTCTAATAAACATCACCATTTTCATTTCAACTTGTTCTTGAAGATCCATTTGTTCCCTATACATTCTTATATTTTGGTCTAGGAACCAACTCCCAAGTTGTTGTTCTTTTCAATCTGCTCAAGTTCTTCATCCATTTCCTTGACCCAGCATTCATCTTGGCAAGCTTCTCTTACATTTTGTGGTTCAGTGGAGGAGAGTAATGCCAAATAGCTTGAAGCTTCTGCAATTGTTCTTCTTGTTTGTATGCCAGCCTCCTTTTGCCCAAAAATTTGTGATTCTGGATGATTCTTTTGAACATACCTAGAAGGAGTCTTTTCTTCTATCCTTATCTATTCCTCTAGATCCTCATGGGTTTCTTCTTCATGGGTCTCTTCTTCATCATCAGTCTCATTTGGAGAATAGTCTTCATCCTCTTCGATATCATCATGATTTGCTTGCCTAGGGATGTATCCTTTTTCATCAACCACTACATCAATGTTGTCAACAATTCTTCCAAGTCCTTTATTATAACACTTATATGATTTGCTGTAGGGAGAATAACCAAGAAGAATGCCTTCATCTACTCTAGGTTCAAGTTTTCCAAGCTGTTCATCAGTATTCTTAATATAGCATTTGTTCCCAAATATTTTGAAATGCTTTACCGAAGGAGTCTCACCATACCAGAGCTCATGCGGAGTTTGAGTGTTGTTCACTCAGACATTTGTTTTGTTGAGAATAACAACCGCAGCATATGCAGCTTCACCCCAGAAGGTTGCGGGAGTTCCAGATTCATCAAGCATAGCACGACCCATTTGTTGGACTGTTCTGTTCATCCTTTCCACTACTCCATTTTGCTGAGGAGTCCTAAGATGTGCAGAATTCCCTTCTTATTCCATGTTCTTCACAGAAATCGAAAAATTCATTTGAGGTAAACTCCCCACCTCTATCTGACCTGAGGCAATTGATTTTGTAATCTGATTCATTCTCAACCAAGTCTTTGAAGGATTTGAATTTTTCGAATGCTTCGTCCTTGTGCTTCATAAGTCCTAACCAAACCATCCTGGAGAAATCGTTAATGAATAGTATAAGGTATTCTTCTTCTCGAGGTGACCTTGTCCTAAATGGACCACATACATCTGTATGAACTAGCTCAAGAGGCCTGCTGGCTGATCCTTCCTTCTCAGGGAAGTTAGTTCTAGTTTTCTTCCCAAACTGACATGATTTCATATGTGTTGTCCGGAATTTGATGTCTGGAAAGACCACGCAACTGCTGGGATTTGCATGCTTTCCTTATTTGTGAAAAGCTTAGATGCCCCAACCTCCGGTGCCATAACCAGTGTTCATCATTCTTGCTCAAATAACATTGTTGTTCTCCTTCTTCAAATATGTATAGGTTATTTGGAGTTCTTTTGCCTTTGATAACAGTTTCTCCCATATCAAGATCACGAACACTACACCCATGTGATCGAAATATCACCTCGGTTCCATTATCACGCATCTGACTAACACTCAATAGATTATGCTTCAAGCCATTAACATATAAAAAGTTTCCAGCTTTGACCTTTTCTTTCAACTGAGCAATGCCTTTTCCTTTTATGGTTGCAGGGGTATCATTTCCAAAAGAAAATTTCTTTCCCTTTTCTAAAGCAGTATATGATTCAAGTTTTTCTTTATCACCTGTCATATGCTTTGAACATCCACTGTCTATGTACCATTGATTTTCCTATCGTTCTGCATATAAAGCTATCCCACATCTTTCTAGTTGCGGTTCCTTTATTCTCCATGTTTTGGCACTTGAGGTTTGTTCCTTCTGAGTTGATTTCCAAAACCTGCTCCTGCATTCAGAATCTTCATGACCAAAATTATTACAAATAGAACATTCATTTTCACTTTCAAGGGTGGAAAAGTTGTTATAAGTCCTCTTCGTGATTGCAGGCATACTTCTTTGTTTTTGAGCTTCTCTAGTCATGATTGTCTTATAGGCAACACATTGAGCTGCTTTGTGACCAAAATTATGGCAAGAAAAACATTGGCCATTGAAGAAATTTCTGCGACTATCATCTAACCGATTGTAGTTTCTACCGCCATCCATTCTTGAAGAGAATTGGGAAGATTTTACCTGTGGCTGGTTGTAGCTTCTGTTTTTCTTTAAGGTAGCATGCCCCCGATTTTCTTGATAGTCTTTGTTCGTCCTTGAGGAAGACTATCCCTGATTTACCTGATGATTACTATTAGGCCTTTGCTTACTCCTTTGTGTTGCATCAAGATAACTTTTGGAGGTGGAAGCTTGAGATGCCTCTCCATTATACCCCAAACCTGTCTTGATTAGAGGGGAACGTTGTACACTGATAATCTCATCCAGAGTTTCACATCCTTTAACAAATTTAAGATTAAGGGCTTTTGTTTTCTCAATTTCTTTTCTAAGGCCAACAAATTCACATTCTAATTTCTCAAGATATTTTTCTTTTTCATCAAGTTGAAATTGCAGAGTATCAATGATCATATTCTTTTCTTCTAAACATCTTTTGAGTCTAGAAATCTCTTCATAAAAGCCATCTATATCTATATCATCCATGTAATCATCATCTTCAAAGTCCATTAGAAGTTTATAGTTATTACCTCATTCATCTTCATCGCGATTTGAGAGTCCATCACTATCTTCATGAGTGTAATAGCTTTTCTTATTTTCATTATATTTCTTGTTCCATCTAACAGGAACTTTCCCCTTGTCAATCTTATCCTTATGAGGACATTTGACAGCATAGTGACCTACTCTTCCACAAGCAAAGAATTTGAATGGTAACTTACCTCGGAATCGTCTAGTGCCCCGTTGAAGATTTTTGACAAAATTCGATTCTTCTTCTTCTTCTGATATGTGTCCAGGCTCATAGTAATCTCC
>APFE030907055.1:78575-114475 GCA_000404065.3 Pinus taeda | reverse complement strand
TAAAGCTTTTGCTCATGTACCGAAACCAGATAGGAAAAAGCTAGATCCCAAAGCCTTGAAATGCATATTTGTAGGATATGGCATAGAGTATAAAGCATACAAATTATATAATCCTGTGACTCATAAAGTATTTGCAAGCAGAGATGTTATATTTCATGAACAGATAGAAGATGGAAAGAAAGACTCTGATGATGAAAGCCATATTCCATTTTTTATAGAACTAAACAGTGAAGATGAAGAAGAACATGTGCAGGAGCAGGAGCAGAAACAGGAAGAAGCAGCAACAGATGGCATAATAAGTGATGATACAGGCTTGGACAGTACTGAAACAGAAAGAGTTGAGGTAAGTTCTTTACCTAGAAGATTAGGTAGAAAGACTAGACTACCTGCAAAACTTAGAGACTATGCTTTAATGTCCAAGATTTTGAACATTGTAGAACCCTTAAATTATGAAGAAGCAAGTAGATCAGATGAATGGAGGGTTGCAATGGATGAAGAAATGGAATCCATTTATAGAAACCATACTTGGGACTTAGTTGAGCTGCCAGAAGGAAAAACCCCTATAGGTTGTAAGTGGCTATATAAACCTAAGATAAATGCAGATGGTACTGTAGAAAAATTCAAAGCAAGACTGGTAGCAAAGGGTTATTCACAACAGGAAGGAATTGATTTCGATGACACCTTTGCCCCTGTAGCCAAACTTAATACAAGTAGAATGCTATTCTGTTTAGCAACAAAACATAAATGGAAGCTACACCAGTTAGATGTTAAATCTGCATTTTTGAATGGGGAATTAAAAGAAGAAATATATTTAGTACAACCTCGTGGATTTGTGAAAAAGGGGCAAGAGCATTTAGTGTGTAAACTGCATAAGGCACTCTATGGATTGAAACAAGCACCCAGGTCATGGTATGATAAAATTGATTCATTTTTTGTTTAGCATAGTTTCCAAAAGAGCCCCAACGATCCAAACCTGTACACCAAGATAAATAAACAGAGGCAAATCATTTTGATTTCTTTGTATGTAGATGACATGATAATAACAGGAAATGCAAATAGTTTAATCAAAGAAATCAAGCAGCAAATGTCACAGGAATTTGAAATGAAAGACCTTGGCGATCTTCATTATTGCCTAGGACTGGAAGTGTGGAAAGATTCTTGTCAAACTTTTCTAACTCAAGGAAAGTATGCCAAAAACCTGTTGGAAAGATTCAGAATGGAACAGTGTAAAACAGCAACAACACCATTGCAACAGAACCTCAAGTTAAGCAGTGACGATGGCACAAAACAAGTGGATGCCACTTTGTATAGACAACTAGTGGGAAGTCTGATATATCTTACGACAACTAGGCCTGATTTGGCATACTTTGTTAGTGTGCTGAGCCAGTTTATGTCCAGACCACTTGACAGTCACTGGAATGCAACGAAATGTGTGTTGACATACCTTAGTGGTACTTGTAATTATGGTATTTTATACACTAACAGTTCTGATGTTACTTTAGCAGGTTATTTTGATTTTGATTGGGCAGGTAACCTGAATGATCATAGATCCATCACAGGTTATGCATTTAGCATTGGATCCGGGGTTATTTCATGGTGCAGTAAAAAGCAAAGCACTGTAGCGTTATCGTCATGTGAAGCAGAGTACCAGGCATTGTGTGCAGCTACATGCGAAGCCATTTGGTTGAGGAGATTACTTAGTGATGCAGGCGAAGGACAAAAAGCAGCAACTAGCATCAAAACAGACAATCAAAGCACAATAAAGCTTTCATACAATCCAGTTTTCCATAAGAATAGTAAACATATTGATACTCAGTTTCACTTTGTACGAGAAAAGATACAGTCTAAGGAAATTTGTGTGGATTATTGTAATACCTGTGATAATTTAGCTGACATCTTTACTAAGCCTCTAGGGAGAATAAAGTTTGAATTACTTAGAGGGATGTTAGGTGTGCACAATAACCCTTTCTTCATTAAGGGGGGGAGTTAGAAAAAATGAAGAAATGGTTATGTGGTTGTAACATTACCTCTTACTTTAGGAGTTGTTCCTAGAATTTAGGAGGTTGGTTTCAACTACCTATTTTTCAGTCATGTATTTAATATGTAATATTCATTCATTGTGAGTATTGAGTGAACGAGAGAGAGAGAGTCTCCTCCTTGTATGAGTGCAGTCTCCAGGTGATGTAGACACCTGTGAGATGCAACTCCTTCTGATTAATTCAAGTTTCATTATTTTTATCTCAGGGGACTTTTGAGCTGAAGTTACGCTAGGGCTCTATGTTACGAAAAAGAAGAGGAGCATGCAGCGGAGTCAAAGAATGAGCATCCCATGTAAAATGCCTAGGATAATTCCAATGATACACGATGGATAGATATTCAGCCAAGATATTCCATGTGATATATTATTCTTATTGATATATGGATATATTGATACACAATGTCATATATTATTGTTATGAAGTCACGCCAGGGCTCTGTGTTACGAACGAGAAAGGGAGCATCCAGTCGAGCCAAGGAATGAGCATCTCGTGTCAAAAACCTACGATAATTCCAATGATACACGATGGATATATCAGCCAATATATTCGATGTGATATATTATTGTCATTCATATATGGATATATTGATACATAATGTGATATATTATTGTTCAATATATGGAGCTCTATTGGAGATAATTCCAATGATACACGAAGGATAGACAATGTGATATATTATGTGGTGAACAATGTATTTGGAGCACAACTAATACATTAAGAAAAAAAAACTTTATAGAAGAGTTATGATATAGACAGTAAAGGGCATTATTCCAAGCATTTTCCGATGTATGCACGATTGTTGCATAAATAATTCCTTGCAGAATGATTGATAGAGCTTCATTCCATTATCAACTGGAGGTCCTACTAGGATAGCACTTCGTTTTATTAGGGAAGAGGAATTATGACTATAGAAATGAACCATTCTTATAGTGGAAAAAGGAATATAAATTTCGAACGTCCTATGGAAATGGTGGCAATGTTAACAATGTTATAGCAGTGGTTATTTGTTAATTATATTATTTGATAGGCACTATATTATTGTATATAGTGTTTGAAGTATATTTATCTCCACCATAATCCAACATCGTTTGAATGGTTAGCGTCCTATTAAACTTCAAATGGTTAACGTTCTATGTCAGCGTTGGAATGGTCAGTGTTACATTAATCTTCTATTATGACCAGCATTATATGTCAACGTTTGTTACATCAAAATGGCCAGTGTTATATTGGGAAAATTGGGATGAGGTTTTTTTGGAGCTCTGCAACCTTAATGGTCATGGGGCCATGAGGTAGGTGGTGCAGAAAACCTTGAAAACAGGCAGACAATCGACACTGAAACCAAGGGAATACAGTAATAACTTAGGAAGACAGGAGGGGAGAGATCCTCCCCTATAGAGATGCAGCGGCAGGAGAAGGAATGAGCAACATCAAACTCGAGGAGGAAATAAAGACACAACGACCTGTCCTCGGAGCAAGATGGCAGGTATGAAGGAAAGGCAAATGCTTACCATGTGTAGCGGAAAAAACGAGATTTGTTATTCCCATAAATAAACTCAAGCGTTACAGAAGCTATATGAAGGACCACACATTAATATGCAAGTTCATCGGCATATGGCCATCAGAAAAAGACCTAACAAGATGGATACAATAGAAATGGCAACCCCGAGGCCATATAGCGCTGAAGCTAGGCGCACAAGGCTTCTTTACAGTAATCTTCTCAAACCTACAAGATAAAGAAAGAGTGTTTGAAAGTGGTCCATATTTTCATAATAATGCAGGTTTATTCATGAGGTATTGGCAGAAATGTTACAACCTTGAGATAGAGAAATTCCTAGCAGCTCTAGTGTGGGTAAGACTGTTTCGATTACCAATGGATTTCTAGGACCCTGAGATCTTGGAAGGAATAGGTAATACGATAGGAATATTGGTCAAAATCACTGAATCAACAAAGGAGGGAAGATATACCTCTTATGCAACAATATGTGTCTATATGAACATAGCGATCCCTATTCCAGGGAAAATGGAGCTAGAATACTAGGAGGGGGTGTGGCAGCAGGAACTGGACTACGAGCACATCCCCTTTTGATGCAGAAAATGCCATGAATATGGTAACCTTTATAAGGAATGACCCTTTAAAGCAGAAGAGGAAGAATGGAAGAGCAAGAAACAAAGGAAATATCAAAAAGATAATGAAGGGTTTTGAGGAGATAAAATATAGGAAAAAACCCAGAAAGGAAACCCCTAAGGAAGGAAGAAAAGAGCAACGAGCCAAAACAAATAAGGCAAATAGGTTTGAAATCCTACAGGAAGAAGAAGAAGATCAAGAGATCTGAGTAATGGACTATCGGGAGGAAAAAGAATAGGGAGGCAGACCAAGCCAAGACGCAAACAGCACAAAGCGAAAAACCCAAAGCAAAACAGTGAAAAAGGTAGGAGAGGAAAAGGAGGAGAATTGGGAAAATGAAGTAATGGAAATAGATACAAGTAAAGGGGAAGATCCAATGTCAGAAGAAGAAATATTGAGGAAACTTCTAGACAAATGGAGACATTTGGACGAAAGGCTCATCCCAGAATAGGATAAAAAATTATACAGGGAAACCTTCCAAAAATATAAAGAAAAACAAGATCAAGGAAACACAGGAAAGAATGAGCAACTAGGCATACAACCTGAAAATCACCAAGATCAACAAATCAAAGCGAAAGGAGGGAAAAAAAGAGGTGGAAGAAACCCTCAGGAGTCAATACAAGTTATGGGAGAAATGCTAGTTAATACAGGAAGAGTAGTACCTCTCTTAGCGGTTTTCCACCAAACAACCCCAACCATCCAATGATAATTACATCCTGCAAGATTCTGGGTCTTAATAGAAAAGGTAAGAAAAGGTACCTAGCAGAAATTTTCAAAAGAGAAAAACCCCAAATTATGTTGTTATAAGAAATAAAAATAATAAGGGGGGAATGGAGGAGATTCTAAAAAAATTCAAACCTAGATATGAATGTATGACAATTGAAACAAAAGGTAGTGTGGGGACAATTGCAATCCTAGAAGTCATAGTAGACTATTGAATAGTAATGAAAAGGATCCTTTCAGGGAGATTCAGACTTATAGGCCACAGAAACTTGTTCTTGGTCTCAGTGATTCACGGACCCCATATAACAGTGTAAAGAGGAAACTTCCTCTTCCAAATGCAACAGTTAGGAAACATGCACATAGAAAAATTGTGGCTGATACCAGGTGATTTTAATATGACAACTTCAAAAGAGGAAAATAATAGGGGATTGCAATGGGAAGAACCAAACATGGAAAGATTTAGCGAAACATAGTTGGCACTAAAAATGATTGACATACATACCATTAATGTAAAATTCACTTGAAACAACTGCAAAGGAGGAAGTAAGTAGATAGCCTCCAAGCTTGACAAGTTTCTAGCAACATAACAATTTATAGGGAGAGACGTTTTCTATGAAGTGACAATCCTTCCATGCCAAGGATCAGACCATTGGCCCACAAAACTAGAAATCGCTATGAACAGTCAAAATCAGAAAAAACCCTTCAGGTTTGAAGCCTTTTGGTTCCGAGAACCAACCTTCATAGAAAAATGGAACAATGGTGGTAGAACAATGAGGTTGAAATAAAGGAAGGAACAAGATGCACACCCTCCAATTAAGATTAAAGGAGCTAAAGGGAAAAATAAAGAAATGGAATAGAGACGAATTTGGCAATATCCAAAGGACCAAGAAAAGTTTCAGATAGACATGAAAAGAATACAACAAAAAATAATAGAATATGGGAGAACAGAGGACCTAGCTGAGGAAGAAGGAGTGGTACTAAACAGGCTGGAGGAAAGGAGAAAACAAGAGGAAATTTTATGGAGACAGAAGTCAAGAATACAATGGCTAAAAAAGGGGAAAAGAAATACAAAATTCTTCGACAGAGCCATGCAGTAGCATAGACAGCAGAATAGAATATTTTCTCTAAGAGATAAATAAGGAAACAAGTTAACACAGAAAGAGGAGATGGAGAGGTTGCTAATACAACACTTTAAAGAAATCCTAACTGAGACACAGAGCAATATAGAAGATGAAATAGAAAAAATAATTCAATATATATCCAGAAGGGTGAATCAAGAACAGAACATGGCACTCCTAAGGGCTATAAATGAAAAATAGGTAGAAGAGACAGTGAAGACAATGGCAAAGAACAAAGCCCCACGACCAGACTGATACACAGCAAAATTCTTCCAAGCAACCTGGAGCTTTATGAATCAAGGCATTGTAAATGCAGTGGAAGAATCAAGATGTACGAAAAGAATGGAACCAACTTGGAAAGCAACTTTCCTAGCATCGATCTCGAAGCTAGAAAAGGTTAATGAACCTCAAGGTTTTAGACCAATAAAATTATGTAATGTAATTTACAAAATCCTAACCACCATAATGGTGAACAGATTAAAATCTATCCTTCCAAAACTGATTTCTGAGGAACAAACAGGGTTTGTGAAAGGGAGACAGATAGTGGATGGATTCAAGGTTGCACAAGAAATGATCCATTCACTAAAGAATTCAAGACACAAAGGAATGATGATCAAACTTCACCTAGCTAAATCTTATGACAAGCTAAGCTGGGAATATCTCCAAAAAATCCTAAAAGCTTATGGGTTTGACGATAGATGGATAGAATGGATAATGTCTATGACCACCACTCCAACTATGTCCATAATACTAAATGGGACCCCTACAAAAGCTTTTAAACCATCTAGAGGACTTAGACAGGGGGGACCTCTTTCCCCATTCCTGTTCATAATAGATGTTGATGGTTTGGGTAGACTAATAAAAGCAAGAGTGAATAGTGGAAAGCTAAAAGGCCTTAGATTGAGGGGAGAAGAACTACCCATTACACATCAACGATTCGTAGAGCAATCTCAGGAAGCAAAGGAATTATTGGAAATCCTTGAATATTTTACAAAAGCATCAAGTACAGAGATAAATAAAGATAAAATAGAAATCTTCTTCTTCAATACCCCAATGATTTCCCAATCATTCCTAGCTATAACAATGGGGTTCCGAATAGGGAAGTTCTCCACCAAATATCTAGGTGTCTAGCTTAGTGATAAGAAAAATAAAATTGCTAAATAGGGAGGTCTGATAGGGAAAATTGAAAAAAGAGTGGACAACTAGACGTTCAAAACTTTAAACACCCCAAGTGATCTCATTCTCCTTAAGTCAATCCTCCAATCAATGCCAATATACCAAATGACTAACCAAGCAATTCCAAAAGCAATATGCCAAAAAATGGTGTAAACTTTCAAAAACCTTGTATGCCAAGGAACAAACAAAACTAAAAAGTGGGTGGTGCTTTCATGGAAATGGTTGAGAAAATCTCTAATAGAAGGAGGATTAGGGTTGTGAGATCCATATATCCTAAACTAAGTAATGGGTGCAAAACTATGGTGGAGATGGGTACAAGGAGGAGAAGATCTATGGAAGACATTGTGGGAAAAGAAATATGAGATGGCTAGATCCCTTGAAGGAAAATTGAGAAGCCAATCAGAAAAGAAATGCTCTGCAATTTGGAACCTAGCAAGGTCAAATACAGACATGATAAGAGAACATATTTTTTGGGAAATTAGGGAGGGTGAAAAAGCAAACTTCTGGAATGAGGCATGGTAATAGAGAGAAACCCTCCATCAGCTACCTCAACTCCAAGATATTCATCTGTTCACCACCCAAATGGAGGAAGACGTAACCTGAAACTACTAGTTCCCTGAAAGACATGGATACTAGAGAAACGGAAAATGAAAAAGGGCTGGCAAAAAGCACTAGAAACATAATAGTGGGCAAATTACAAAAAGGAGATGGAGACAAGGAAAATTGTAGTCAAAGAAGGAACATATATTATAATATGGGGAGAACGCATAAAAGGAATGTTTACGACAACAGAAGGATATTACATAAAAGCTAGTAGCACTAGCAACCCGGAGACCAAAAAATGGGATAGAATATGGAAAATGAAAACCTAGCCAAAGATAACATTATTTACCTAGATATTTTCCCATGGGCAAGCTTTAACCTAGGACCACTTGAGAAGGAAGGGGACACAAGGTCCATCGCGTTGCGTCCTATGCTAGGAGCAAGAAGAAATAATGGAACACCTGACAAACTCCTGTCGAGTCATCAATACCTTGTGGAAAAACCACCAAGAGCCCTTCGAGATTAGAAACAGAGATAAAAGTAGCATAACCATAACTGTAGAGAAATGGAAGAGTAAACTGTACCGTAATGAAATTGTGAATAGAGACTGAAATCTATCCATAGGGTTCTTCCTGTGGAACATATGGAAAGTAAGAAATTGGTTGATATTCAATGAAGACAGAAAAGCTAAGAAGGAAATATGGAGACAAACAGTACAAAACATAAGAGAAACCATAATCTTTGAGAAGTGGAACGACAAGGACTGGAAGGCAGACCAAACAGAGGCACGTATTTTGAACCGCTTGCAAATCAAAATAAGTACCACAAACATGGCTAGATGAAAACATAAGGCTAGAAAAGTTGGAGAAGACGACCACTACAAGAACACACAGGGATTTAAAAAATTAAACTTTGATGGAGCGGCAAAAGGGAATCTAGGGGAGGCCGGTATAGGAGGAATATTAAGGGATGACAAAGGTAGAACATGATGGGTTTATTCGATGGAATGTGGAAATGCATCAAATAATGAGGAATAATTCCATGCGCTAAACAGAGAGATAGAAATAGAAATCCAAGAAGGGTATCAAAAACTCCAAATAAAAGGAGATTCGAAGCTCGTGATAGACATACTCAAACAATTACAACATAGAGCACCAGCAGAGAAGCTAAGTCAAAGTTGTTGGACCGCATGGATAATTAAAGAAATAAGCCAACAATTGAGAAGGATAGCCTACATAAGACCTTCCCATGTGAAACGAAAAGGAAATGATCCTACAAATTGCCTTGTGAACTGGGGATTCCAGAAAGGAAATCAACAGTTGGATGTAAGCGTGGAAGAGCTCCACCAAAAAGAAGATATGAAGCAATTGATCCAAATGATATAACAAGACAAGAATAAGAGCGAGCATCTAGAGAATTCCCTTGGAAAACACTGGAGTGAAGAAGGAAAAGGACAAACATAGGAGGAATAGTACAGGACAGAGGTGGAGCAGGACAGGGTAAGATTGAGGTTCAGTAGGATGACAGAGGAGGGCAGAGGAAGGACAATCCCTGAGAGTATGGGGGCAGAGATGGCAAGCAATGGTAGAGGAGAGGGCATGGCAGCAAAATCGAGGATGGGTGGCGAAATAACCACAAGTGGCAGGGCAAAGTCAGTGACCCGACAGCAAGAGCAGACGGGAGAGGAAAGAAGTTAATGCAGGACGGTGGATAGGACAAGAGGGCAACATCCCAAGCAAGGAGGGAAGTGAGGTGTGCCAAGGAAAAAACAGGACTGTTGGCGATAAAGACAAGAGGAGGAAATGAAAAAGGAATAAATTCTAAGGAAAAGTGGAAAGAAGTAATATGCATGCAAAAAAGAATGAATAAAAATGACGAGAAAGGAAGAGCTGGCAGCTAGAAGAAGCGGAAGGAGGAAGCAAGGCGAAGCACGATAAGATGGTATGTGATATCTCTAGCCATAAACTATGATAGTGTAAATTGTTTGAGATGTAGGTTTGGAATGCGGTGTGGTCAGTAGTTAGGAGAGATGGTGAGCAGTCTGAGAACAAGGACCTATCTGAACCAAATTCTATTGACCCCCACCTTAGAATAGAGGTCCTAGCATACTACATACTAGGGAAAGGAATAATACCTACAACCCTTGATGAGGGTAGCTGGGAAAGGAAATACTAGAACCACTGGGGGATGGAGTTACATCCTAGGGGAAGGGTAGAAAAATCAGCCATAAGTAATGCTACTGGCAAACCTAGGAAAATCAAGCTAAGGGGAGACCTCAGTAGCCTAATTTGCACCATGGGATGGCCCCTAGGTGAGAAAAGGCAAAATAAGTAGAAGTGAGATCCTTGCATGGGCTGGGAAAAGCAAAGTAACCACTATTACCCCATGACCTGAAGAATTATCAAAGCCAAAGACAAACTCACTAGGGTGGGAAACCAAAGTTTGGAAACCCAGAAGGTGAGAAATGGAAGGCTAGGAAACCAGAGGTGGGGGAGGGGCAAACCCATGGAAAATAATGTAAATATAAATGAGACAGATGATATATGTGTTGATTCTATGATAGATATCAAAACAGAACAGGGCAAGACCATGAAACAACACAAATAACAATAGGGAAAAGGTGTTAAAGGCCAAGCTGAAAGAAGAATGGCTATCAGGAGAAGCAAGAGGACAGCCAAGAAAGAAGAAGGAACCAGCAACCACAGAAAGAAATGGGGCAGGAAGCCTGACAGAGATCAGATGAAGACGATCATTGACTAATACATGGAAGGAAATCTAAAAGATGTTAGGGATTAGATTCATAGTTGGGAGCGAGATCTAAGAGAACACCTGAGATACAAAGACATACCCATGGAAGAATGGGAAGGAATGTTGCAGGACCCTGGGACAACGAATGGAAGACAATCATTTTTCAAAAGGACCCTACAATAGTACTGGATCATGAAACACATCGTGGCTCAGGCCATGACTCTCCACCACGAACACATGGAAGGAGAAGTATCTGACAAACAGGAAAGCAGCAAGGAGAAGGACCCGGTCCATTTGGAACTTCTCAAAGAAATAGTGACCATACAGATACAGACTTACCAGAACAATCTCGCCTTGGAAAGGATTGAACAGACCCTGACAACGATTAAATGGAAACTGTAACAGAGACATGAGCTACCAGGTCCCAGTGCCAAGGAATCAGTTCCAACAACATCATCTGATGAGGATTAATCTAAGGATCTATATAGTTTTGTTTTCTAAATTTTGAATTGGATGAAGGAAATAAGCTTGTCTGTTTTGACCTTTAGTGGTAATAGTAGAGACAGTCAACATAGAAATAGTGGATGGATTATCATGAACTTATTCAAATTTTGGAATGGTTTTAACGTTGACTGGTGGTCACCTAGTTTCCCTCGGGTAGGTGACTACCTGGAGAATATGGATGTAAAAAAATTTTCAAAATGGTTAATACATAGAGCTCTACAATGTTTACAAAAAAAAAAATTGGCTAGTGTTATATATTGGCTCTAGTATTTGGATAAGTTCAATACATTATTATATTATATATTGCCTCCAGTGTTAGTCATATTAACCCCAACATAATTTGACTACTCAATGCACATGAAACTCAACGTATATCATCTGTAGCTCAATCTCGACCTATTATATTTTCTCCAATGAGAAAATTTTCAACTAAGAAGAGAAACCATACTTAAGGATTGCTATAATTCGTCCTTCTTGACAAGTTGCTACAACACTGGTTCATAAACTCGGTGCAATAGAAACCCACATATGAAGCTGACTGTAAACAAATATCAAATATATTTTCTCTTTTATGAAAGTGGCCTCCTTGATACATTACATATATTAGTTCTGAGCATAGGTGAAGTTCTAGCATTGGTTTCATAAACAGTGTAACCATAAGTACCAATTACAAGGCTAGTTCTTGGTGAAGTTGATATAGAATTAGTAGTTGACCGATCACCTATCGATCCATATGCATTTGACGAAGGCTGCTTCTATGACAATGAAGTTACTGGCAATGAAATCGATTACTTCAATTTAGTTGTTGGAGTAAAATAGAAGCAAATCTTGTTGTCAAACATTGTTAATATCATTGTTATTGCCTCTGAGTTTATGCATTTATTATGTGCTATTATTATTTTAAACACTGGTAAGGCTATAAATCTGGGAAGCCTTTGAGATTAATACATTAAGAAACATTAGAAATCGATGCACTAGAAGTGGTTTTAATACACTCTCAGACATAGTTTTATGAATTAGGGTTTTGTGCCCTAAAATGCTTATTCCTTAAGAGTTCATTTTGGAGGAGACTTCATCATGGAGACACAGTCATTCCTGGATATTTATAAGTGCATGGAGGAATATGTGAAAAACAATTGGTGTTTGAACAAAGCTGTAGAGAAGACGACATCAGTACTAAGAAGGGCATGGCCATGTGATGATGAGAGGGATCATTGGAAAGTTTGCTAAGATGTCAAACATTGCTTGATTGAGTGTAGTGGATGACCTCCTCGACCAACATGACCAGGATTTGGCTCTCCCATGTAGATGTATAGCACAATTAAGGAAGTTAAGTGGTACAAATGGAACACATAATTAATTTCACACGTAACTACGTTGCTTGAAAAATATGAATAGGAAGATGAAGGTATTTCTCCTTGTTTGGAGGCAAACTAAAATCTAAAGCATGTGGATAATATTAAATTATATTTTTCTTTGATAGAGTATTACTGAAAATGTTGGTTAAAAGATGATATCCATTTGCATATGAATTTTTAAAATACCTTTCTCATAAATTGGTTTATGCAATTTGGTATACGACACTTATCAGTGCACTAACACTCAATAATATTCCTAATGAAGCAGAGGAAATATTGGCTGAAATGTAAAATTTGGGGTATAAGACATGTCTAAACGAGTTTAAGTCCTCTCTTTATTCCCATTAAAGATGTGGTAATTTTCAAGAAATGGAAGGAACTCTTAATTTATTGGAAATTTGTGGCCATCTAGTTGATACAATGACCATAAATATGATCCTCAGTTATTATGGTACTTACCAGGAATTCAAAAGCATTAAGGCATGGCTTAGAAAAATACAAGTTCATAACAATGTTTTGTGCATCATGAGATGCAAATTATTACCTTATTCTTATATTCTTTGTTCTTTTGCATGAGGACATTTCTCAATATAATCATATTTGGAGCAATGTTTATATATCATATGGAGTAGCATTCATTCAATCTAAATCAACATTCATTCAATTTGGAGTGGTATTCACTCATTTACAATGAGTTGTAGACCATATTTTTTTTAGTACCTGAATAACAAAAAATGGATAAATGTGGTTTGAATGGCTACAAGACATCCATAATAACTTGCCTCTGATTTCAAAGGGGGATATAAGCAGAGGTTATGCGAAGCAATGAGAAATATCTTTTAGGATAAAAGCGGAAGGGAAAATGTGTTGCCATCAATTACAAAGGGGAAGATTGTTGGAATTATTGTCATTGATGGCAAAGGTCAAGGGGTAACAATGAGAAACAAGGAGTAGCAATACAAGGAGGATCAAGGAGCAACAATACAAGGAACAGTAATAAGGCGAGGAGAAGCAAGAAAACGAGTAGCAGGAAGCACCAAGGAAAGGAGGAGCAGAAAAGCAAAGAAAGAAAAAATGTAGTGAAGAGGAGGAAAATATGCAAATATGTGATAGAAAAGGAGTAGTGAAGATGTAGGCAGGAGAGGAGAAGCAAGTAGCAAAAGAAGATAAGGTATGCAGGGGAATGACAAAGAAGCAATAGATACATTAATGGTTTGATAGAACATTGATGCTCATGTCGATGGCATGTTGATGGCTTGATGCTTCGATAATGTTGCAGAGATTGTTTAATGATGAATTTGTGGTGACACTAATTTTTTGTTAAGTTAAATTGTTGTGATGCAAAGAAAAGACTCCAAGGCAAAGGCAAAATGTTGCAAATATTGTTGTGATGCATTAATGATAAATATTGTTATTTGATGTTGACATGAGGTTGATGAATTTATTTGCTACAGATGGCTGCGATTAATATTGGATGGATTATTCATTTTTGTATTCTAATATTCAAGATCTGAAGAGTTTCGAAAGGAAAGAATTGAAGGAAAATTGTCAAGCCTATTCATTTCATATTCCAATGTGGGATACAAACAACCAACAAGCTATATTCTCTAAAATATGTGATTTTGGAAGGCATAAAGAGGTACAGAATTTGAGGGAGATGATTGAGATGTTATGCATTAGTTACCTAGTACTTATGAAGCTGATGCGAAGCAGATTTGAAAGAAAGAAGATGCATAAATGAAAATGGAGATATGCAAAATTTATGACCAGGTAAACCAGCACATTGTTATCTCTTGTTTAGATCAGGGTATGATAACATCCTTTCAAGTAGCGGCTGGATGAACATCGTGTTAGAGTATGTTGATGTAGGAGCCTCTTGTGCATTGTATCCTACAGAAAACATATGGGAGTGCGAGCTTCCTTATAGTTGCAACTTGTAGAAAATTGAAGTAGCAACCTCGTGTAGATTGGAGCCTACTAAAAATCAGATGTAATAAGGAATAAGAGCTTTCCTTTGCATTACAACATTAATAAGATTGTGGTTTTATCCCTTTATGGGTTTCCACATATATCTGGTGTTAATATGTGTTGTTATATGCTGATGTGATGTTCTTGGTTTTCTTAGTACTTGTTGTTCACTTATTCTATCTTCTGGTCATTATTTATTAAGCTTCTCATGTAATGGTTCGGTTAATGAGATTAATGAAAAGAATTTTAAGATCCATAAATATACTAAATTGATTCATCCCCCTCTGAATTTAGTCAAGCTTTCATCAGAATACACATACACCACTTGCTAAAAAACTACACATCTCTCTCATATTAAATTGTACAAAGCATATTTTCAATTAAATTATATATATATATATATATATATATATATATATATATATATATATATATATATATAGATATATATTAATTTTGATATTAAAATATATTTCCTCAATATAATTGAAATAAATTTACATTTTGCAAAATATATATTAAAATATATTTGATATAAAATAGAATTTATTTTTTATTAATATTTTATAAATAGAGAATGAATAGATTACTATTACATATTATACACTTCTAAATATAAACTAAAAAAAACTAATTTTCTCTCCTTTTAAATTTATTATTGGATATGTTACTCGAAAAATGTAAGAAATTTTTTTGGTCAAATTTTCTATGCCCTTTAATGATGATTATAGTCTTAGTGTTTTGTTTGAGAAACAAGCAGTTATGTCCATCTAGCCATAAAAATCACCCTGAGATCGCATCCAACCTGGGCCACAAAGTTTGGAACTGATGACCTTTACATCATGGAGTGAATTAACACTACACCCATCATCCTCTATTCTAACCCCATTGGGCATATCAAATATAAATTTAAAGTATGAATAATTTTTTTCAAATTAAAATTTAATTAAATCAATGAAAATTTTAAAAATGGGAATTATATAAATACTGGAATTTAAGTGATTTAATTAATTTTACTTATAAAATGTTTTATTTAAAAGTACATAACCTAATTGTTTGTTATCAATCCATAATAAAATTCAAATAATTACATTAGAGCTTCTGGAGTCCCGTGTGAATTTATTAAAGAGCCCAACGTTTATGGAGAAAACTTCATAGGAAGAGTGCATGAGCATAATATATAGAGAATATGATTTTTTTGATTTTTTTATTAAAATTAAAATTAAATTGTATTATAATTCAAAGATTAAGGTATTTGAAAATAGAAATAAAATAAATGGAAGGAATTTTTTTTAAATAATAAAAATTAAAATATTTTTATTCAAGAAACTGTGATAAGCATGAGAGTAATTTTGGTAATTATATCAAAGGCATAGGTGACTAATTATAAGATTGAGGTTAAACTATAGAGATAAATAAATTAAAATGGAATGAAATAAGGAAATGATTGGAGATAGCAAAGGGTCAACAATCAGAAAGAAAAATGGAACAAAAACATATAATTTCTAATGGTCAAGAATCCAGAAAAGAGGCAAGGAAAAAAATAATTACAAAAGTACCATTATTCTATATCAAAGATATTTAATTTCAATATGAGGGTAATAAATTTATTATGATGAAACATTAGACACATAAATCAACTAGGAATGATAAGGGATTACAACATATAACCGTTAGATTGAGATAGTAGATATCCAAAAGGATGAAATTTGCGGAATGAAAATTATAAATACCCTAGATCTATTAGTTGTATCAAAGGTGGAAGAGAATTTGAATAATCCAAAAAAATTAATATTATAAAGAGGACTAGAACTAATTAAGGAGAAATAATAAAATGAAGAGGTGAAAGGAGAAGAAAGGTAGACAGGTTTAGGGTGATAATTTGAATTAGAGGGAAAGGGTTTAGATGAAAGGAGATGGATGA
Organism: Pinus taeda; assembly: GCA_000404065.3. NCBI lineage: Eukaryota > Viridiplantae > Streptophyta > Pinopsida > Pinales > Pinaceae > Pinus > Pinus taeda. The sequence goes on along the minus strand of APFE030907055.1, from coordinate 98,249 downwards.
TGGGCTTTCAATGTTGGCTTAAATGGTAGCCATCATCCCTGTTAAAGTTATTAGTATGCTTTTCAATTTCGAGGGCCTCCCTAAAGACCTCACTGGAATGATAAGTAGCCGAAGCTAAGATTTTGGTATTGTAAAAATAAATGAGATGCTTGGTACAATGGGAATGGTCAACAATGGAATATTTTGCAATGTGGTTATGGAAGGTTTCAGCCATGTGTTCTTTCAATGAAACGCTGAAGGATCTTCCAATTTGACCTATGTAAGGCATTGCACAAGATCAGGGAATCCCATACACTCCAATACCTAACATGGGGTCAGTTATATCCTCGTTGTCATCTAATTTATACAAGTTACATTTGAAGCTTTCATCTATTTTAAAATATATCTGGATTATTATAAATCACAAATCTATGATTTCAGCATTCAATACTCTAGAATTAGCGTATAAAAAGAAAATCAATAAATTTCAATCTTTATACTAGAGGAAGAATCAATGGCCTTCTTCATTTAACAATTCCTCTTTGACTTATCCCAACCCCATTCCCCTGCCTCTTAATTTATTGTTTCCTGTGTCTACTTCCATCCCTCATGCAGCTTTTTCAACTTTGCAATCTATAGGTTCTTATCTTTTGCTACCACCCTCTCTCATTGATCCTTTCCCTTCATCTTGCATAGGCAGCTCAGCTTCGAAACCCTTATTTCCATCCCAATCTTGCACCCTTCGTTGTTATCACCCAAGCCTAAGAAGCAATCTAAAACAAGGTTGAGTCACCCTCCTCTCCTACCTCTGGGTTCCTCAACGTTGAAGTCAGTGAACTCTCCTGCCGTCAGATGCTCCAGGATTGAATCTCCCTCTCAGCATAAACTCTTCTCTCCTGATGTCGAGTCCCATTCTTCTCTAAATCTGGTCATCGATGCGGCCATCTCCTCTAGCAACTTTCCCTTCCCTTGCGTCTCTCTGTATTCTAACATGGCGTGACATCTCCATTCTTTTCACTGCAATAATTCTGATTCAAGTAACACATCTCCTTTTCCTTAGTCTTTACCCAGCTATAGGGTTATTAATTTTTCCTCCCAAAATTATAATGAAAATATTCATATTTTTACTAATAATTCATATTCTCTTAACTTAAATTCCCTCCCTCCTCCTTATTTCCATTCCATCTCAAATTCTAATTCAATGTCGTATTCTTATTCTAATCCACTCCCAGTCAACTCTAATTTTAATGATTCTTCTAATATAAATTTTAATTCAAATCATATACATTATTTCTCTAAGTCTAATCATTCTAGTTCTAATTCCCCTCCTCTCCCTTCTGATTCCTCATTTTCTTATAAACCCCCCTTTTTTAGAATCCTATTAATATTAATCCCCTTCAAAATTCTCCCCTTCTATTTCCCCCTTCAATTCCCATCAACCCTCTCCTTCCTTTATTAATTCCAAAGTGGTTAACCTCTCCTTAGTTGAGCTTGAAGTCCCTTCATTAATATTTCGTGACAAATGTTTCAACTTTTCCCTTGTTCCCCATTCCACCCCCTTTGAGGATATTATTTGCTCCATTGAATCCATCTCCCACTTCGTTCCCACCCATGCATCAATTTTCTTTTGACAAGAATGTATTCTCATTCTATGAAACTCTAATCTCCCTAAGCCTAACCTTTACAAGGAGGAAGTTTTAGCCCTTCGTTAGCTCAATTCCAACCTTGAAATTCTCTTTCTTAAAGTTGATAAAGGAAATGCGCCAGTTGTTATGAATTCCTCATACTACCATCGTAATATGCTTGATCTCCTTCCCTCCCCTTCTTACAAACCTTAATCTAAAAATCCCCTCCAATCTGTTAACAATCGGGTCACCAAAGCCATTAAAGCCTCATCCCTCGACCATGCCACCAGAAGCTTCTTATTCCCCTTAACCCCATCAATCCTATAATTTATGGTCAACCTAAAATTCACAAGCCAAATATCCCCATTACACCTGTTGTCAATGCTATCGAAGACCCCACCCACGCTCTTCCCAAATTCCTTGCCAAAAGGCTTCATCCCTATTTCAAACATTCTTCCCCCTTCATTAAAGACTCTGATTTCATCCACCAAATCCAAAACCTTACGCTTGATGAAAATGACATCATGGTCAGCTCTGATGTTGTTTCCATATTCACCAAAATCCTAGTACCTAAAGCGATTGCCCTCATTTCCAAGCTTGTTGATCCCAAGACTCTCAACCTGATCAAAATTTGGCTTACCATTACCATTTTCACCTTTGATGGGGTTTTTTATGAACAAACTGAGGGCACAACCATGGGCTCTTCCCTCTCACCTATCGTCACTAATATTTTTATGGAACTCTTTGAAGTCGTGGCCCTTGACACCTTACACTTTAAAGCCTAATGTTGGAAGCATTTTTTCGATGACACCTTTGTCATTTGGTCCAATGGTATACCTGCACTCCATGACTTTCTTTTCCATCTTAATTACATCACCCCCCAAATCCAATTCATTATCAAGTTTGAGGAGAACCACTTTCTTCCCTTTCTAGATGTTCTGGTCTCATGCCTTCTAGTTGGTTCCCTTTCTCACAAAGTCTTTCGAAAGAACATTCATACCCATAGGTACTTTCATGCTAATTCCCACCACCATCCTGCTCAAAAATCAATTGTCCTTAAGAACCTTTTCACCTAAAGCAGTCAAATATCGCCTGCCCAATCCTTTTCCAAAGAAAGAGCCCATCTCTCCAAATCTCTTAAATCGAATGGTTACTCCTCTACTCAGATTAATGAAGCTTTCCTCTCTGGATTACAACCCCATCCTACAAACTGGCCTAGCCCCCTCCCCTGGCCAAAGTAACCCTTCTATAGATACAAGGGGTTACCGATCATTTATCTAAGATCATCTCTAAAAAGAACATCAAAACATTCTCCAAGCCCTAGAAAACCCTCGGTTGTCTCTTTCGATCAACTAAGGAAAAAAATTACCCTATGTCAATTCTCGGAGTGTATAAGATTCCCTGCTTTTGTGGAATGTCTTACATAGGTCTACAAGATCCTTCAAATCTCGGTTGAAAAAACACATAGTTCACACCTTCCACAACCGCATTATAAAATATTCCATTACTAAGTATTCTCATTCTACCGAGCATCTCATTTGTTTTGACAAGACCAAAATCTTAGCTTCGACCCCTTATCATTCCAGTTGGGTCATTAGAGAGGCCCTTAAAATTGAAAAACATCCTAATAATTTTAACCGGATGATGGTTACCAATTAAGCCAATCTTGAAATCCAACCACCCATCTCCTTCCATCTAAAGCCTTTCCCTCTAATCCAAATTTTCATACTAACACCCTCTACCTTTCTTCCCCTTTCACCTCTTCATTTTATTATTTATCCTTAACTAGTTCTAGTCCTCTTTATAATATTAATTTTTTTGGATTATCAAAATTCCCTTCGACCTTTGATATAACTAATAGATCTAGTGTATTTTATAATTTTCTTTCCATAAATTTCATCCTTTTATATGTTGTAACCCCTTATCATTCCTAGTTGATTTATGTGTATAATGTTTCATCTCAATAAATTTATTACCCTAATCTTAATATTAAATATCTTTGATATAGAATAATAATACTTTTATAACCATGTTTTTCCTACCCCTCTTTTCTGGATTCTCAACCATTAGAAATTATATTTTTTCCTTTCGATTATGGACCCTCTCACCTTTGACTATCTTCAATCATTTCCCTATTTCATTTCATTTCAATTTATTTATCTCTATAATTTAACCATAATCTTATACTTTGTCACCTATGCCTTTGATATAATTACCAAAATAACTCTCATGCTTATCCCCATTTTTTGAATAAAAATATTTTAATTTTATTATTATTTTTTATTTTAATTCTTTTATCTATTTTATTTCTATTTCCAAATATCTTAATCTTTGAATTATAATAGAATTTAATTTTAATTTAATCAATAAATCAGAATAATTATTTATATAATGTTTATCTCTAACAACTAATTTCCTCATTGTCTATATATTATGGTCATGCACTCTTCCTATCATTAGTTTCCTTCCTGCTTGTGAAGATGGGTGAACTGTTCACCAAGAGGTTGGGCTCCTTCAATCAATTCACAATGGACTCCAGAAGCTCTCATCAACAATAATTAGTTACTTCAATAGGTGTGTTTATTTTGAAATGAAGATCGCATAGTTTGATGTGATTATCAATAATTATTTGGTAGATGATAGTGATTTCAATTCCACAAAAATATTCTATAATATTCTTAGATAAATCATAGATAAAAAATTGACATCCATATTAAAATGGGTTATGTCATTTTCTTCCTTTTTAGTTGAATTCATTAATTAAGTTGACACGTGTTTATTTGAGAGTAGGTCTTCCACAATTTTAGTTTGTTTGTCAATATTTATTAGATGGATTGTACATATTTAACCTCCATGAAATATGTTGCAATATTCATAGTTGTATTCACAAATTAAGGATTAAAATTTATGTCCATGTTAGATATCATCTTTCAATTTATTATATCAAATTAATGAATTAAAGAAATTTCCATATCAACACATGTCATATTGATAGTGCCATTAATAAGTCATGGTATTGGCCCATGATATTGAAACAAGAGCTATTAATAAGTTAAAAATTTACATGGTAGAGAGTAGGTGAATCTTCATAGTTAAGAATATTGTTACATTTTTTTTTAAATGTATGTGTTTTAACTCATATATTGATTTTTTTTTATAATTAATGATAATAATAATTTTAAATAAAGTTATAATTCAGTTAATTTTATGATTTTTTTAATCTGGATAATGTGAGATGTATTGGGTAAGTCACATTCTTATCATGGTCATTTAATTTATATGGTTGCGCTAGTTAATAAAAATGTCATATCAAGATGTGTCATGTGAATAGGAGTTATTGGTATTGTTTATTGTTTCTTATATGATTTCTACCAATTTTTTTCTTAAAATTATATTTAGTTAATCATTATGACTTTATTTGATATTTTCAATATGAAATGCATGGTGATATAAGTATTTTGATGTTTATTAATATTTACTCCCAGCTTAATTATATGATTACACTAATATTTATTTTGTATAGTTATATTAGTATATGAGTTAAACATATATACATTTAGAAAAAACATATTAAATTATTATTTTAATTTTAATATTTATTTTTACTTTAACATGAAAATTTTTAACTATTAAATAGACATTATTACAATAAAATAATTTGTAAATACAAATATTCTCCAAAAACAATAACTCACATTTTACCATTCAACTCATTTATATATATATATAAACACATAAGAATTTAATTAATCAAATAACATTTTAGAAAAACACAACTTCTTTTTCAAACCCTCCAAGTTAGCTATTAATAAAAGTATGCCACCAATTAACTCTTTATTGGTGGTTAAATTAAAATCATCCTTCCCTATTACAAAATAAACATTGGACAAAATATGTTGCACACAAGATGTTGGACACAGTACATATGCATGAGAGTAAACAGTCACTCATGGTTAATGCCAGCGCAGATTTTTACATAAAGAAGTATACGCTTCAGCGTACAAAACTATGTTACTTGCACACAACTCGACTTAAAATTCCCAAACTATAACCGTACAGAGTAGATATGTTGCCCAGAAGGAGGCTGTATGTTCAGATCAAAACTTTTAGTAGGGCACTTACCATAGGTATCCGATCAAAAGACCATTTTCGGACTTTGTTTTCCATTTTTCTCAGAGCTATTCGGATTTTTATCCGCAGAAAGACTACACATTTCCCTTTGTGCAACTATGGAATCCTCAGCTGCTAATGGAGAAAAGACTTCCCATTTGAAAGAGGGTGTATAGGGTGATTTTCTTTTGATATATTTTTCTATCCGTCTTCTCATATGCGGCTTTCTTTTCATATACTGAATTTTATGCAACAAATTCATCGAAATCGTCTCCACTACTTTATATTGGCGTGCGCTCACGTTTTCCTTCTCCCCGACCTCTTTCACATTTAGATGTCTCTTATCACGCCCTGAGGTTGACAGTAGTCTTTCAACCACGCTTGGCGAAGTGCGGCACCACCGAACACTTTCTTCTCACCGATACTTATGTTCGTGGACTACGCCTAACCACTTATCCTATTTAGTTTGTGTTTCTCAACCAAGTAATTATTAATGTTCCTTTATACCAATGAACACCCATACACATTCATTATCATTAGCAATTACACATGAAAAAGACAATTGCACATTATAAAGGGAGGGGCAACTCCCTGAACAATGAGTCTGCCCAAATAATATATTATACAACTTTACAAAGTTACAATGCTTTACAATATACTTGGAAACTCCAAGTTTCATACTTAACCAATTTTACAACATTATCACACCTCTGTGTGATAGCCAATATTTCCTTGCCCAAGTCAGGCGGGTGCGCCTTCACACGAACTGCCAGCCAAACTTCACAACCGAACCTTGTCGACGGGCGGGCGACCTCACCCGAGTCACCTTCCGTTTCCCTCTGCACTGTGGGCGGGCGACCTCACCTGAGTCACCAAAACACCCCTGCGTTTGCCTTCACACGATGAGAGGGCCCTCACCCGAGCTGCCCAAGAACCCGTGCACGCCTTCGCACAGCCGGGTAGCCATGCCTTCACGTGTGTGTCGGCGCTTTCACCGTGCTCCTTCGTTCAACTGGCGGGCGCTCCTCACCTTACGCCTTCATTGAAGACTCTTGCCACTAAGCGACCCGCCCAAGACTTAGGCGCATAATGACCTACACCTTTCTCCTTGCTACGGCCCTTAACTCGCACCTCTTTGTTGAAGACTCTTGCTTGGATGCTTGAGCACTTGCTATCCAAATGAGCTCCACCGCATACAATATATATAGTGCGTTGGGTGAGGTCTTGGCTATCTAGCCGACCTGCCAATGCCCTATACTCCCATCACAAACGCCCTCCTAATATCACCGACCTTCATTGTAACGCCTCGCAAGTATAGGTCGACCCGTGGGTAATCCATGCATGCTCCCACGCCTATAAAAGCAAGGCACTCTCCTTCTTTCGTGTGCACTTTCACATGTCTTCATCGCACTTTAGGTCTGAACTCCACTTCGCATATTTTTCAAGTCGCTCATGTGCCAATCAAACATTCGCACCAACCGGTAGATCATACCAAGGACTGCAGGTCCTTACATCCTCCTCCACCTGAAGTCGTTGTCGTCCTCAACAACATCCCATCCTGATAGTCATCCACCAATATCATCATCAACAACGGTCTCATCCTTGGTCCATAATGTCAACTCCTCCACATACTGCAAACATCCCTGGAACATATGTAGAACTGCCATCTCCATCACGTGTCGTCCCCATCTTGTGAACTGTCCTCCTCATCTGTCTGATGCCAATATTTCTCTGGTACACTGCTAGCCCCCATGACTTGAACTAGTCGGGTGATCAATCCAACTGTCACGCTGAAATCATAAGAATATCCATCCTTATGCCTTCACCAGCCTATCTTGGATTCTGCCACATCCTAGACTCACCAAGAATCTCTCCCATGCTCAGGTCCATGGAACTCCATCCCATCTGCAACATTTTATGACGCTTGATGCCGAACCATCCCTGCACCATTTATCATACCTGCTCAACCTGTTCTAAGTACTCACTGCCATGAGCAGCTAACAATGAGCCCCATCTTCTTGCCCATGTGGAGGGAGTAGAGCCTAAAAGCTCACCCTCACTAATCAACTCAATCCATCTGTTAAGATCTTCTATCTCCATCCTCTATAGATAAGTGACCTGATCCTCCTCCTAGACATTCGGCCTCACATATGCCTCATTATCATCATCATCATCCTTAACCACTTATAGCCTTCTTGACAAATCCAAGATACTATCAAAAAGTGTCCTGATGACCAATGACTGCTCGGTAAGCTTTGTCTCAACCATGGACAATTGCTTACTCATATCTTCTCTTCACTTCTCATCCTCCATTTGCATCATTGCCAACTTATAATCAGGCTTTGTCACACCAATGGTTGGTACACCAATGGGTACATCCTCCCTTCCATCGTAAATGTACAACCTCTTTAAATGTGGAACAATCATAGCATCAAATTGTTTCAAGAATTCCATTCCCAGCACAATCTCATAGTCATCTATCTACACTATAGTGAATTTGACCTTCATTTTCCACTGACCTAGTGTTGTGTCCACCTTTTCAGCTACACCAAGAACACAATCAGAAGGAGAATTGATTGTCTTCATTTGTGCCTTCACTGGTACAAATTTTAACCCAATCCTTCTCGCAGTATCTTCACCCATAAAGTTGTGAGTAGCCCCACTATTTACCATAGTGAGTATATCAGCACCCTCAACCTTCATCCAAACATACTCCAACTTGTTCCTCATAAGATCCCTCCGAGAGATCACCTCTATAGCAGCAACAGCACCAAGTATCTACATCATCCCCATAGAAGCTTCTTCATTCTTCACATTAAATTGTGCAATTGCAGCCACTTTTGGTCTAGAAGGACAATTCTTCACAATATGTGGTTCAGCACATATCCAACACTTCAAGGCTTTCTTCGTCCTCGACTTATCATCTGATTTTGAAGCATCATCCTTCTTTTTTCCTTTCAGCTTATCGAACTTCTTCTCCCTATCACTAGAAGTCGCATCATAATGATCCACCAACCTGTCCACAACAGCAAAAGGTTCCTCAAGTGTTTTAAACTTCTACCTCTTCACTTGATTGCGTGCCCAAGGCTTCAATCCAATGATGAAGCTGAACACCTTGTCCCTCTCTGCCATCTCAGAAAGTTCCCGAACCGCACTTGCAAACTCCCGTTGATATGTCTGAAGGTTCCCTATCTGCTTTATGAACTTTATCTTTATTCTTGCTTCCCACGTTTCATCCTGAGGACTAAAATGGGTCTGCAATGCTTTCTTCATTTCATCCCACGAAGTAATGTCACTAGCACTGCCATTGAAAATCTGATCCATTCTCCTTCACCACCACATCTTAGCATCCTTTGTCAAGAGCTGAGCAGCGACCTTCACTTTCATCTCATCATCAAATAGACTCAATCGTTCCAAGTATTGCTCCATGTCCCATAAAAAGTTGCCAAGAGTCTTTGCACACCTTGTACCATCATAAGATTCTGGTTCCTTGACTTTCACATGAGGCACTCCTCCACCTCAGTTATGCCTCACGGCCTTCTTCAACACTGTGATCTCATCTCTCGCTTTGTCAAGAGATTTTTGCAAGTCTACAATCTCTGCCAAGCCTCGATCTCTTGCCTCTTCAATCTCCTTGACCCTTACTTCGAGTTGTGCACACAAAAGATCAATGTACTCGTGTTGAGTCCGGAGTTCATCGAGCTCTTCCTTCATCTTCAAATTGGCTTTTTGATCCTTCTCGACCAAGTCCATCTTCTTAGTCTAGAAAGCCTCTAAGTCCTCCATCCTTTCCAACACCTTTTCAATGAATGCCATAGTAGCATCCTTCGCACCGTGACTAGACCCAACCTGAGATTCACCTGCCATTGCTAATAGTTTCTTTCTTTGCGATCTAGTTTCCACCATCCAACAGCTTTACCAAGATGCCTCCAACCTGAACCAGCCCTTGTTCCACTTGTATGTGAAACAGCTTCTTTCACCTGCAAGTACATGCTTCACTATCACCAATTTTCAATCTTCGACCAGCTTCTTGCAAGACCCCTCCAAGTCTTCAGACTAGCTTTGATACCACGTATCATGCCCCCAGGCCAGTGGTAGTGTTTCAACCATGCTTGGTGAGGCGCTGCACCACCGAACACTTTCTTTTTACCAATATTTATGTTCGTGGACTATGCTTAACCACTTATCCTACTTAGTTTGTGTTTCTCAACCAAGTAATTATTAATGTTCCTTTATACCAATGAACACCCATACACATTCATTATCATCAGAAATTACACATAAAAAACACAATTGCACAGTATAAAGGGAAGGTCAACTCCCTGAACAATGAGTCTGCCCAAATAATATATTATACAACTTTACAAAGTTACAATGCTTTACAAGTATACTTGGAAACCCCAAGTTTCATACTTATCCAATTTTACAACATCATCACACCTGCGTGAGATAGCCAAGATTTCCATGACCAAGTCGGACGGGCGCGCCCTCACACGAGCTACCAACCAAATTTCACAACCTAACGTTTTTTACGGGCGGGCGACCTCACCCAAGTCACCTTTAGTTTACCTCTGCACAGTGGGCAGACTACTTCACCCGAGTCGCGAAGACACCCCGTGTTTGCCTTCAAACGATCGATAGGTGCTTACCTGAGCTACCCAAGAACCCATGCACGCCTTTGCACAACCAAGCGTACACGCCTTCGCCTGTGCGTCGTGCCTTCACCGTGCTCTTTTGTTCAACCGATGGGCGCTCCTTGCCCTACGCCTTCCTTCAAGACTCGTGCCACTAGGCGACCTGCCCAAAACTTGGGCGCATAACTACCTGCGCCTTTCTCCTTGCTGCGGCCTTAACTAACCCCTCTTTGTTGAAGACTCTCGCTTGAATGCTTGAACACTTGCTGTCCAAATGAGCTCCACCGCATACAATATATATGGTGCTTTGGGCGAGGTCTTGGCTATCCAGCGGACCTGCCAACACCCTATACTCCCATTGCAAATGCCCTCTTAATATCGTTGACCTTCATTCTAACGCATCGCAAGTATAGGTCCGCCCGTGGGTAATCCATCCATGCTCCCACGCCTATAAAACCAAGTCGCACTCCTTTTTTCTTGCGCACTTTCCCATGACTTCCACACACTTTAATTCTGAGCTCCCTCTTCTACGCATATTTTCTAAGTAGCTCGTTTGCCAATGAAACCGTCGCACCAACTGGGAGATCGCGCCAAGGACTGCATGGCCTTACACCTCCTGTCAAGCGAAAGCTTGCGACTCTTTTTCAAACTCGAACAATCGTTTCGGTCCGTTTTAGGAGTCCATGGAAATACTTATTCGAACACTAATCAATAACGCATGAAGTTGTCACTGATATCTAGAGTTGAAAGATAAAAGAAATCAGACGGTGAATGCCCTTACCTCTGCTACAGTGGCCACATGCAATAAACCTAGGTGAAACTGGCACGAACGTACGCAATTCATAGAAATTTCATTGAGAAAAATCGATATCTCCGTTTCCATTATATAAAGAATGGCCACGAGGAAAAAGGTTCGCAGAAATGCTTTATGAGAAACGAGGGAAAATCGACGCTCCGAAAATAAATAGTTTACCAAGGACAGATTTGAAAGGCCACGAGGAAAAAGGTTCGCAGAAATACTTTATGGGAAACGGGGGAAAATCGACGCTCCGAAAATAAATAGTTTACGAAGGACAGATCCGAAAACTACGAGGGACGAAAAATGGAAGGTTGTCTGCACACATCAACGCACATGAGGCAATTATGTGACCCAATTATTAAACGCACATGGGATATCCCCCACTGGTTTGCGAGGAGCTTTGTGACCCCATGATGTGATCCAATTATTAAATGTACATGGGATATCGAGTTTGCACACTGGTTTGCGAGCGGCTATTATCCTGTGAATAGGCTGCGATCATTTTATAAAATTCCGAATAAAGCTCCAGAGGATACGGTAACTTGGAAGAAAATAGAGCATATTGGCTTTGAAGCTGCAAATAATGGGATGTGACCCGCCATCTCGCTTCCCCATTTCTGCTCATCCAAATTGCCAATTTGCCACATCAGAATGGCGGGCGGCGTGAGCGTTATCTCTGTCGATAGTGTCTAGACCTTCACTGGGGAGAGGATACAAAACCCTAAACAATTATTACCACATGATAGAAAGCGGCCTTAAATACAGAAATTTCAGGTCCTTTAAGAAGGTTTTAAATTTGCTCCAAAATTCATGGAAATATGTGGGAGATTTTCATGTAAAAATTTAGGGAAATCGGATAACAATTATCAAATTTTAGGTTTCTAGGTGTCTCGGAAAATTTTTGATAAATTAACCCATTTCCACAAAAAAACAATTCCACATTAACAACAAGTCACTCACTCCTGATGTCAATTTTTTTGAGCAAAAAATACCCATATTCATGCGAGTTTTTGCCGTCCCCGAAAAATTTGCCGAGATTTTGCGGTCCCTGAGAAATTCGCGGCTAGAAATATATTCCAAGCATATCACTGAAATTATGAAAGAATCATACCCTCATGTGCTGCCGACAATATTTTGTACGAATAATTTCGAGTGTTATCCATGGACATCTGTTTAGAGCTTTACCCTTAGCAAAAGAAACCTGCTCACCTCTCGAACCATAATGCCCGAAAACCACATCACTTTTTCACATACTAGAATGTGTTCACAATTTAAATTAACAAAACAGGTTCATATTAGGTGTTTTTAAAAGGAATAACTTAAAAAAATATCAGGGTGTAATGACGTTACACATAAAGTTAATACTGAAGTGCATTGTAAATATTATCCAATGTAAAACTATTTTTTCTTTTAAATCTAAAATTATTGTTATTTAGTGTTTTTTTTAATAAATGATTTTTTTGTTATTTATTTTTAATATTAATTATATTTTAAAAATTCTTTAAAAAAAAACAAATTAGTTAATTTCAAAAATTTTTATTTTTTAATAATTGGCAAAGTTAATTAGGAAAAAATATTTTTTAATAAATGGTTTGATAAACATCAAAACACTTATCTAATAATATATTTTATATTGTCAAAATTTTAAAAAATCATAAAAATTAAGTAAATCAATTTAGATCCATCTTTACCCATGATCTACTAAGAGTCAAGAAGAGAGGGAGTGAAAAGGGAGAGACGGAAAGAGAGTGAGGCAGACAAGAGAAGAAAGAAGAGAGAGAGAGGACATGAGAGAGAAAGAGGAGAAGGGGAAGAGAGAGAGGAGACACACTGATGAAGGGGAGAGAGAGAGGGGGAGGAGAGAAAGATAGGTTGTAGAGGAAGGAAGAGATAGAGGACTTGAGTGAGAGAAGGAGAGATATATGGAGTTCGGAGCGGGAAAAAGAAAAACATAGAGAGAGAAAGGTGAAGATAGAGAGAGAGTGAGAAGGGAGAGATGGAAAGGGAATGTGGGAGAGACAAGAGTGGGATGGAAGAGAGAGAGAGAGAGAAAGGCTAAGAGAGAGAGAGAGGAAGAGGAAGGGAGAGATATATAGATAGATATGGAGGGAGAATGTGTATGTTTGGGTGGTGAGATAGAGAGACAAAGAAGGAGAGACAAAGGGAGATAGATATATAGATGGAGGGGGGAGAGAGGGAAGAAAAGGGAGACAGAGTAAGAGAGATGACGAGATAGATATATATCAAGAGAGAGAGAGAGAGAGTATGTGTTAGATGGGGTGAGATAGGGAAAGAGGGGGAGTAAGACAGAGAGACATGTGGGAGAAAGGGAGAGGGAGATACAATGTTATTCACTGAATAAAAATGTGTTCATCTCAATGTATATGTTTATTCCTAATCCTATTTGATTGATTGCACTAGATACATTGATTTTAATGTAGTTGTTGGCTTTTAGTATGATGTGATTGTTTAGAGAATTTTCGGCGAAATCACATAAATAATCATTTGTCCACGAGTTTCGAACCAACCAGTGTGGTTCATCATCAGGACAAGTTGAAGAACTGATCCAGCTTAGCTAGTTAAATAGTTTAGGCAGAGACTCCAACGATTAGATTTATAACGGCTAATTCTGACCTTATGACCCCATTAATATTCTTGCTATATTTTTAATTATTATTATTCCTAGAAATTAGTTAAATTAGGTAAAAATATATAAGTAAAGTACTCCTACTGGATAGTAAAGCAATTGCTTATTTAACTAAATCTATTGTTTATTAATACATATATATATATATATACAAATATATAACATTCCAATCAGAATAAAATAAGATTATTGGTTCATTCATTTATTTATTAATAATATTATTATCCACCATTTTCAATCCTAAAATTATCAATTATCAATTAGTTAATTATTTATAGTAATCAAATAATATATATATATATATATAAATATTAAAATCATGAAAACACAAATATAATTTAATAATAATTATTATTATTCCAATTATAATACCCATGTAATTAGGTAGATATATTAATACATATAATGGTTCAAAATTTATTTATCGAATTAGGTAATTTAGATAATAGAAGGGATTAAAATAAACTAGTTCCAAACACTATGATGTGATTTCTTGCAGTGGATGTTGATTTCTAATCCTATTTGATTGTTTGCACTAGATGCATTAATTTCAATCTAGGTGTCAATTCCATTCCTATTTGATTACTTGGACTAGATGCATTGATTTCATTGTGAATATTGATTTCTAATCCAATTTTATTGCTTGTACTAGATGCATTGATTTACCTGTGGATGTTGATTTTTAATCCTATTTGATTGATTGGAATAGATGTTGATTTCTTATTTGATGTAACTAGATAAAAAAAATATTTACGACATATATTGATTTTTGTGTTACAATAATAAAACCATAAATAAAATACTTGAATATTTATCTTAAATGAAATGTTCACTTACATAAAATGTTTCCTTGCTGAAAATGTAAACTATTTCTAATTAACTATATTCTTATTATTCTCATTCCACATCATTGAACATTGAAAACAACTATCATTGAACATGGGTTAGTAATTCAACCATAAATAAAATATTTGAATTTTTATCTTAAATGAAATGTTCACTTACCTAAAATAATTTTTTCTTGAAACTTTAAAATTTTTGTAATTAGCTACATTCTTATTATTCTCATTTTCAATTATTCAGCATTGTTAATAACTATGCATTCACAGGAGGAAATAAAAAACAACCATCATTGGAATGTGTGGTTTAATGCTCATAAGTCATAATGATTGAAATTGGAGAAAGTTACATTTATTAAGTGTGACAATAAGAATAGTAGAAGAGAATAGTTTGCCTGATAACAATGAAGAATATTTGTAATTCAATCTTTCAACATTGTTACATTATCACTTTGCATTTAAAATTTTATTTTATCATTTTGACGATTTGTAATTGACTACATTCTTATTATTAACATTTTCAATCTTTAAACATTGTTACATTGTCACTTTGCATTCAAAATTTTTATTTTATCACTTTTCTACATCCAAGTTATTAAGAGTCTCCACCATCTCAACAAACCAAGACAACATTATCAATCCTTAAACATCCTTATATTGTCACTTTGCATTCAAAATTTTTATTTTATCATTTTTCAACATTCAAGTTATTAGGAGTCCCTTCCATCTTAACACAATGAAGTAAGTGAGCAAATTTAAAATTAAAATGCAAAGATAAACATATTTAATGATCAAAATAATTAAATATTCAACAATTATTTTTGATGACTAAAATGACCATAGATACTCTTAACCCTGTGTCATCAAACACAAAAAAAAATTAAACACAGTACAAACCTTTCCTTGAATTTTACACCTAAAAAATTGATTTTTTTAATAAATCAAAAAAACTATACATATATATAATTTAGTTTTATAATATTTCGTTCATTTAGAAAATTAAATATATATAACTACTTTCGAAAGCCTCACTCTTTTAACTCTTAATCAAAACATTTCACCTGCTAATTATTTCTTTATGGCTAAATTAAAATTATACAACACTATTACAAAATAGACATGGGACAACATATGCTGGGCAGAGTCATGCACGCTAGTCGGTTTAATCACAGAGTATATATGTTGTCATGATGGCTCTAAGTTGAGATCAAAGCTTTCAGTAGGGCACTTACCAAAGGGATCCGATGAAGAACCCGTTTTGGGAGGGTGCTTTCCATTTTTCTCAGGGCTATTCGGATCTTTCTCCACAGATAGACTACATATATCCTTTTGTGCAGCTATGCAACCCTCACCAGCAGATGGACAAAAGTCTTCCCATTCGAACGACAGGGTATTGGGCGATTTGCTTTTCATATTTTTTTCTATCCTGGTTTTCATATTGCTGTTTTTTATAGACTGAATTCTATCCAACAAAGCAACGAATTCCTCAAAATCGTCTCCAGTACTTTCTATTGCCGTGCGTTGGCGTTTTCCTTCTATTCGATCTGTTTCATTTTGAGAAGCCTCCTGTGGAGCGGAATCTCGTGAATCTTTTTTTAACTCGAGCAATCGTTTCGGTCCCTTGTAGGGCTCCATGGAAATACTTATTCGAACAATAACCAATAACGCACAAAGTTGAAGATAAAGAAATCAGACGGCGAATGGCCTTACGTTTGCTACAATGGCCATATGCAATAAACGTAGCTTGAACTCGCACGAACAATCGATAGAAAATTTCACAGAGACCAATCGATATCTCTGTTTCCATTACATTGAGACTTGCTCATGTAAGCCACAAGGAAAAAGCTTCACGGAAATAATTTATGGAAAAACGGCGCAAATCGGATGCTCTAGAATGAAATACTTCATGACGGAAACACTCGAAAACTCCCATGGACGGAAACTAGAAACTTGGTTGCGCATTTCAACGCACATGAAGCAATTATGTAACCTAATGACATGACCACATTATTATCCCTTTGCACATGGCTTTGCAAGTGGCTATGACCACATTATTATCTCTTTGCACATGGCTTTGCAAGTGGCTATTATCCTGGGCCTGGGCAATTCTTATTTCAGACTTTATAGAAATATTAATGCTATTTGATATGGAGTTTTTTAGCCATCGGCTCTCTCCACGTGCTGTCACTCATAAAGCTATAGCTAAAAAACTCGTATGTCAAATAACATTAATATTTCTATAAAATCTGAAATAGGATACGCCCCTCATCCTGCGAATCTACGATCATTTCACAAAATTCCGAATAAAGCTCCAGAGGATACGGTACATTAAAGGAAGAAAATCGAGCACATTAGGCTGGAAGATGCAACGTTGGTACCGATGGAAATGATGGGATGTGACTTAAAATCTCTAGTGTGCTCATCGAAATTGCCAATTTCGCCTCATCGAGATGATGGAAGGCGTTAGCGCCATCCGTGTCATTGGAGTTTCTAGAGCTTCACAGGGGAGAGAATCTATGACAAAACACTGAACTTGTCATGAACGAAAGTGGGATTATATACAGAATTTTATTCCAAACATATCACTGAAAATATGAAAGGAATCATACCTTCATGTGCTGCCGACAATATTTTCTACGGAGTAATTTAAGCAATCATACCTTCATGTGCTGTCGACAATATTTTCTACGGAGTAATTTAACTTATGTCCATGGACATCTGCTTAGAGTTTTACGCTAATAAAAATTTAAAAAAACATCATCGCTCACCCCCACAACCATAATGCGTGAAAACCACTTTACTTTTTCACATACTAGAATGTGTTCAGAATTTAAATTAACCAGAGAGGTTTATATTAAGGTTTTCAAAAAGGAATAATTTTTTTTCAATAAAAATCCGGTTTAATAAGTTACACATAATCTAAATAGAATAGTATATAGTAAATATCAAGCAATGTAAAACTGAATTTTTTTAAATCTAAAATACTTAAAATTTTATTTAATAAATTTATTTATTTATTTAAATAGATATATATTTTAAAAATATCTTTAAACTTTAAATATATAATGATATTTTTTAAAATAATGATTTATTTATTGTAAATATATAAATAACATTTTTAAATATCTTTTAAACTTTAATATATAATTATAAACAAATAAATTAGTTAAAAAATTACTTTTTTAATAAATTCATCAAATTAAAATTAGTTAAAATCATAATTTACTAAAATTTTAATTGAACTTTAAATATACTACATTCATTCTATTTAAAAAATTTATAAAAAAATATTATTTATTACATATTTTTAGTTTATTTACATATTTTTCATTGATGAAAGAATTTCAAAGAACAAAAAATGAAAACATTCTTCATGAGAAAAAAGAATGAATGAAAACATTCTCCATAATAACGCCATTTCCAACTAATTCCAAGATCAATTCAAATAACATTACCATAATTTTAATTTAATAATCTTTTTGTTTTGATAGTGTATGGATTTTGTAATATTCATGTCTCTCACTTTCTCACTTTCTAAATATAAATTCGATAGATATGTGAGGGATACAAATTAATATTAACGATTGTTGTATTCATAATTGCATATACCTTAAAATAAAGTGTATTTGTTGGATTAATAGTGGTAGTCATTCTCATACCACTATAGAGGTCCCTCCAAATCTATAAGCTTGTATAGAAAATATTTATTAGTTTCACCACTAATAAAATAATCCAAGAAAATAATCTTTCTTGTATCATAGTATTGAGAGCTTATTCCAAAAAAAATGCCACAATCTGAAGCACTCCCTGATTTATTCGCAAGCCCCAACATAGTTTTAAGGCCGATAGTTTTTAATATTATTTGTGTTTCAAAAGAAAGATAGACATT
Organism: Pinus taeda; assembly: GCA_000404065.3. NCBI lineage: Eukaryota > Viridiplantae > Streptophyta > Pinopsida > Pinales > Pinaceae > Pinus > Pinus taeda. Next base: position 79,727 of record APFE030907055.1, on the reverse strand, counting down.
CGAAAACCGTTAGAATTATGATGAAATACAAAATAAATATAAAGTCATAACTTTGTAAATATTTGATTTTTTTTTTCATTTTAACCTTTTAATCATCATTAAACTCTCAATTATTTTCACGCAATTGTCCATGGTTTAACCATCAATAGAATAAATGACAAGTTTTTGATATAGATGTGTGCTACATTTATCCACCAACGATTGGTGATGATATTTTTAGGATCCATTAAATTTAGATTAAAGTGACAATTTTACTTTTATTCTTTTCTATTATAATTTTTTAATTTTTCCAATTCTTTATTTATATAAAAATCATAATATTATTTTTTCTCTAATTTGGTATATAAATAATATAATTAAAAAACCAAATTTCCTATAATTAATAATAATAAATAAGTATATTTAAAATATTTTTTTTTTTTAATTTTTTCTGTTATAATATATATATAAATATATTAACTTTGAAAACATTAAATTTAATCATTTGTTTGGGTTTTCCGTATATTTTCTGAAGAGTGTGCTTTTTGTGTTTTTTTTCTTAATTTTCATTGTTTGCGGGTACTTGTTTTTTCTAGTTAGGCTGAATTTGAATACTTATAAGAGATTTGGGAATTTAAAGTTTATCATTTTCTAATTTCTACTTTTAGCATGGTGAGGAGTATACTCCAGGTCAGGTATGGTTTTAATTGTGTTGCAATGCAGTAAGTTTGTGTTTTCTGTGAATATGAAGAAATTGTTTGTTTGATTATGTCGAGGTTGAAAAATTTTACCGTGAGTGAGATATGATTTTATGATGTATATAGCTAAATATTTGGTATAAAACATGTATTTTACTTGCCGTTGAAAAATGTAAATATAACTAGTAAATTTGTTTATATTTTTAAGTTGTTTGTTGGTTAGTTGTGCATTGTTTCTTTATTACCTATCAGATATTAAATCAGAGGAGCTTTTTTCCTGAATAATCTCGCTCAAGGGTAGGTCGAACCCTGACAAATTGTCAGCACCAAACCTTTTCAAACGCAGAGGCCGAGAGCTCCCCTATTTTACGTTACTGATAAGGAATATCGTTTAGTACCTCTTCCTTTGCTTTAGCCCACACTTTCCATGGTTCTGTTGGGTCTACGTAGTTTTAATTTTTAAATACATTTCAAT
>APFE030907055.1:36762-77857 GCA_000404065.3 Pinus taeda | reverse complement strand
TATATATTAATATATACATTACAATGTTTTTTAATAATCAGATCACCTCACTAGCTTATCTGAGCCATTTTGATATGTTGTATTATCTACGGTCTCGGTCATCTTATTTCCAGTTCTCTTTGTTTAAATACTTCGTTTACAAAAGGCTTTTAATACATTTAGGAGATAGTCCAAGTGATAAAAATCATATATAAAACAAGTTCCGCAAGTGGCGGTAGTCCTTGCCTGCCGTGAAATCAGATAATAAACTAATTACAGCTTTGGAATTGATAAAAAGAGACGTGCGCTACTTTTGATAGGAGTGTAGTGATGTTTCCCTGCATTACAGGTGCCGAAATCCTTTCATTTTTCTTTCCATCTTCTGAGTGTACTGTGGTAAGTAATACAATCATTCATAATATTGCAAACACCATTAAGTATTCAGAGATTTTGTTTAACCATACCTTGGAGGACTACAGAGAAAGTTCCAAGGAAATAATCTTTCTTGTATCATAGTATTGAGAGCTTATTCCAAAGAAAAAATGCCACAATCTAAAGCACTACCTGATTTATTCGCAAGCCCCAACATAGTTTTAAGGCTGATGCCATGCCATATGTTTTGAAAATTGACTCAAGAATACGTACTGGGAAGTTTTCAAATTAGAAAAATATAATATGAATATAAATCTAAAGATAAGAGACATTTCAGGCATTCCGTGATCCTATACGATCTCTTCAGTGTTTGTCGTGACATTGTTTTAGCCGTTAAATCCTTACAAAGTAAGGGCTGCAAGAACGTTCTAAGTTATCAACAGTGAGCAATTTCTAGCATCTGCATCACGGAGTTTCAATTTCTTGGCGATTCTCAGGCCGTTGCGTTGGGGCTGTCGAGAAAGAGTAAGCAGCCTACTGCAAGGTTCTCAAAAAGTAGATTAAGGTGGTAAGTGAAAGTTGAGCTGGATATTTCTTTGAAACAAAAGCCTGCAAGTTTGCAACTAAGCCGAGTTAGAGTGCTCAACCAAGAGGTAAGTACAGAACTTCCAACCCTGCTCTGCTAATCTATTTGGAAGACAAAAATAATCTATTGGAAGAAAATAATAATCGCTAGCTGCAATTAAAAACATGGTGTATCTAATAAAGTCCAAATATGGAAGTTCATAACCTCATAACCCAAATGTCCATGTCCTTAAAAAGTAAAAAATAACACACTATATGTCACCTAATCTCTAATAAACACTTTCGAAACAAGACAGTTCGAATAAAATGCTTGACAACATGCAGAAGTATATATAAACCCGAATGCTACTACGGGGATGAAATGCTAAACCTGTTTTAGTTGGTGGACGACCCGTCCTGCATCTTCTAGGATATGGGTAGTCCTTGGATCCACCGAGCGCTGGTCTCAGCAGCTCTGGACTGCTGTCAGGGTCCCCAAGATCGTTGTACACATCATAATCATATATCCGATCGTATACTTTCCTCTCTCCCGTTCCATTTCCTCGTAGTTCCACCATATCTTGCTCCCTCAATTTCTTTAAACTTTCTGGTGTTTCCTCGAGTAGGTAGCTCTGATCACACGACACACCCATTTTAATCTATGGACCCATATTTCTTTTTTTTGTAAATGAAAACTACAAAACAATTAACTGGAAAAGAAGTGCATATAAATACACCATACCTTGTTAGAGAAGAAAATATGATCAGTTTTGCTGGTGTCATAGGGTGTAATCCAGGAGTTGCACTTAAAGCGCAATTTTCCTTGACCAGGAATATTGAGAGTTAGAGATTTGAGAAAGAATTGTCGTGAATGCATATTCCTTATGAGGAATGCTCCAGGAACTCCCAGACCAGAGTTCCACTTGAAGCTGATTTCGCAATGTCTGTCGCTAGCAATGGGTCTATCAAAGGGATTCCACTTTAAATAAGACGCTTCGTCAGCCATTTTTCTGAATCTCGTTTCTGCCATCATATACACATTGAGTATAACAGTAGAAACGATATTATATTATAATTATACGCCATGGAAACCGTGAAAACCAAATAATTGAAATATATTACCTGGATCAACCTAGTCGCTGCGCAACAGTTGGAGGGATACTCTGTTGCCTGTCAACTCAGACGCCTCATCGGCCAGAATTGCAGGGTAATCAGTGGCGTTGAGAATTGATACCTCTTGCAGGATCACTTCTCCAGGAATCATCGTTTGCTCCATGACCATTGTAGGTGTTACAAAAACCTAGTCTGTATTTCCTTGTGTTGAAGACAAAGCCTCTGTACTGGGCTCTTCACCTCACAAAATCAATCTCAAAGCTCCACAGAAACACCTGGTAAAAGAATCAAAAGGCATTCAAGTCCTCCTTACCAAATCCACCTCTTCTTTGTTAATGGCTTCCAGAGTCGCAGCCTTGTCACCCATTTCCGCAAATCGGGTTTACTCACCGCCCCGGTGCCCACAAGATACACACATGCAATCCAGCGATCAATGCATCACCGAGCTCTATTTGCTTCAATATGCCAATCCCCAAACACTTGAGCTGAGGAGATTCGAACTGGGGACGTGAAAAACAACGTTGGGCTTAAAAAAAACCAGTAGAAAGATGAGATTTCAGTTGAGAGAAAGAAACAATGTGAGATGTCTACTTGCACATCTTCACAATATCGATGTGCTTCCTTAAGGCATCAAATAACGGTGGCAATGCACATGCATTCCAGGTGGCGGCGATGTACATGCACTACAAGTGGCAGGCTTCCGGCTTTTTGGTCGATAACGGTGGAAATCTACATGCATAGTTGTTGTAGGTGGAAAAAAACTCAGGATAAAATCATTTGTCCCAATATATGGTCACAGAAAACGAACTTTGGATAAATCCAGTGTCCCAACATTTCTGCAACCGGACTTTGGATAAAATAACCGTGTACATTCATAATGTGTCTCGAAACAAGTGAGGTTTCCAATAAGAGGTGCAAGTGAAAAGTTTGGTTAAAATGCCATTGCGCCAAATTGAAATGCACAAACTTTAGGTTAAACTTCGGTGAACAACGCGGTCAACCGCAACTAATACCTGGTCAATGCTGTATCGAACTCTATAGTCCCTACTATGCCGAGGCAAGGACTAATAAGTGAATCCTTTAAAAACCTTTTTAAATATATAGGAAATTTATATATATATAATATTATATATTATATATATATATATATATATATATAAGAGAGTAAGTTTGACTTTTTTTAGCCATAGGAGTGCATTTAACTTTTAAATAGAATATTATGTTAATGAGTGTGAGATAATTTAAAGTTATAATAATTTTATTTATTTTATTTATTAAGAAGGATAAGTTTTTTAAGGTAAAAATAAATAAACTTAGATAAAAAGGGAAAAAAATTTATGCCTCAACAAATTTGATCTTTTCATGTTTAAGATGTATTTACATAATCAATAAGACAAATTTAAGAATGATGCATTATTTTTCATAGGCATAAGTTTTCACCCCAATTTCTAACATATGACCAATTTGTTGCCTATAATATTTTTTATAGTAGTAATAACAATATCAAATATTAAATAGATAGAAAAATCACATTAACAGGAATAGAGAAAAACAATATATATCACAAGTAGGCTAAATGTAGAATCATTAATTGCATACATATATGAGCCAACTAATATAGTAATAAAAACTATACAATAAAATATTTAATGTAAAATAATGGATCATGTAAATTGAAGCTGAATGTAGAGCCAGTCACTCTTTGGCTTCCATAAATGGGCATACATAAATATCCTTAAAGCATAATAATCCCCTTAACTACTCTTCAAAAGTCTACAAACTAGACTTCAATAAACAAGGGTGCAACTACACCAAGTGTTGATGTTCTGCACAAATAATGAAACCACCTTCATAGGTGTTTCCCCCTTAATCATTGCTCAAGTTTAATGATGTAGTAAGATCAATTTGATGTCAATTCCAAAATTACTCTTGAGGTAATGCTCTATGGAGTTATGTATAATTGTTTCATTTGTGTTGTGAGGATCATTGCTCATGAAGAACTATGTCTATACATCTAGGTTTATGTGAATTAGGGAGCTAAGAGTTTTCCTACATCATGACGAGGTAGTAAAGCTAAGTATGTCATAGTATTTGTACTCTTTTTGAAATTTACAATACACCACTACTATGCAATTTTGATAAGAAGTAAGTGGTACTAGTATCCTTGTAGAGTAGCATAGATCTTAAGAACATTTTTTTATTAGAGATAAAAACCACATGGTAGTGGAAACTTGCATCTTGCATTGCAAGAATCTTACTAGCACCTTTATCCAGAAATTACAATTACAAAATAGTTGTTCCCTACAGTTTTGATTGAAGTAAAAGGTGCAAGGAACTAACAATAATGAGATTTAGTATCTCTCATGCACACTCGTATTGTCTTAATCCACATAGGATTGGTTGGGACAGTCATAGATTATGTCTAACTCATCATCCTAATACACAAGTACATCAATCCTGATGGGAAGGCTACTCCTTTTATGCTTGATATCAATATTACATGTTTTCCTTGACATTAATCATGAAATGGTGAATTTGGGACTCATGATGGGCTTACAAGTTCTAGAATAGGGAGAAAGTGAAATACGACTTCCCCTTCTATCCTTTTACCCAATATAACTTTTGAGGTCATTTTAAAGTCATTTTATTTTTTTGAATCTTTGTAGGTATTAGGATAGGAAAGAAATCCTAATTGAAAGTAGAGCCATTCACTTGAGTATATTTCCCATTCTCCACCAAAACATTAATCTATAATATGTTAATACATCCAAAATACAAATGCATAGATGTAGTATCATCATCCTAGTTGATCATAAAAAATATTTCATTAGCAAATCATAAATCATGTTATGAACCACGCTAAATAAAATAGGTACATAATACATGTAGAGATTATATGAAGCGTTCCAAACATGTGTATTATGATAAACGATATCAATGGAAAGGTACCCAATCCATGTATACAAGAGGGATATCAATTATTAAAAGCACATGGGATATCAATTTTGCACATGACGCAATTATGTGACCCAATGATGTGATCCAACTATTAAACGCACATGGGATATCATGTTTGCACACTGGTTTGCGAGCGGCTTTGAGACCCAATGATTGATCCAATTATTAAATGCACATCGGATATCAAGTTTTCACACTGGTTTGCAAGCGACTATTATCCTACGAATACACTGCGATCATTTCACAAAATTCCAAATAAAGCTCTAGAGAATATGATACATTAATGGGAAGAAAATAGAGCATATTGGCTTTGAAGCTACAAGGTAGGTAGAGATGGAAATAATTGGATGTGACATGCCATTTCGCTTCCCCTTTGTCCTCATCTGAATTGCCAATTTCCCTCATCAAATTGGCCGGTGGTGTGAGTTTTATCTCTGTCAATAAAGTGTCTAGACCTTCTCTGGGGAGAGGATACAATACCCTGGACAATTATTACCACATGAAAGAAAGATAGATAGATATTGTGAGAGAGAGTGGGTGTGAGAGGGAGAGAGAGATAAATATATAGATGGGGTGGGGAGAGAGGGAAGAAGAGGAAGGAAGAGAGTAGGAGAGATAAAGATATATATATTATTTATATGATATATATAATATTATATTTATATATATATATATTAATATTTAGAGAGCGAGAGAGAGAGCGAGAGAGAGAGAGAGAGAAGAGAGAGAGGGGGGGGGGGAATGTGTTTGGGGGGTGAGATAGAGAGACAAAGTAGATATGGATGGACACACACACACACACACACACACACATATATAGTTGTATGGAGAGAGGGGGAAGAAGAGAGGGAGAGATGTGGGGGAAAGAGAGGGGGAGATACAATGTTATTCACTAAAAAAATGCATTGATTTCAATGTAGATGTTTACTTCTAATCCTATTTGATTGATTGTACTAGATCAATTGATTTTAATACAGTCATTGATTTCTAATATGATGTGATTTCAATGTTGGTTTCTAATAATATTTGATTGTTTGCACTAGATGAATTAATGTTAATATGGATGTTGATTTTGATCCTATTTGATTGTTTACACTAGATGAATTAATTTCAATATGGATGTTGATTATGATCCTATTTGATTACTTCGAATTACTTAGACTAGATGCATTGATTTCATCGTGAATATTGATTTCTAATACTATTTTATTGCTTGTAGTACATGCATTGATTTCCCCGTGGATGTTGATTTATAATCCTATTTGATTGCTTGCACTTGATGCATTGATTTTAGTGTAGATGTTGATTTCTTATTTGATGTAACTAGATGTATGATGTACATTAATTTCAAGCTAATTATATTATTATTGTGCGTTGATTTGAGTATAAGAACAAAAAAGAAATATATTTATTACAAACATTGATTTTTATGTTATAGTAATTCAATCATAAATAAAATACTTGAATTTTCATCTTAAATAAAACATTCACTTACCTAAAAATGTTTTCTTCTTGAAATTGTAAACAATATATACTTGAGTGCATTCTTATTATGCTTATTTTCTATCATTCAACTTGTTAGTCACTTTGCATTCAATTGAGTTAATAAAAAACAACTATCATTGAAACTTGGGGTTTAATGCTCTATAAGCCATAATGATTGGCATTGGAGAGAAAACGAGACAAAAAGATTATATTTACTACAATAGCTCGAGTTAAAGATTTGGATGACCTACAATTTTAAGCATAATTTTCATATGATCCACAAGAAAAATGTAAAAGTTAATAGATGTGAGAATAAAAATATTTTATGATTTTTCAAACATTTATTTATTAACCATCTCTATCATCTCAAGAAACTACGATAACTCTAAGGAAATTTAAAATTAAAATGCCGAGATTCAGAATAATTAAAAGCTTAGATGCATCCTAATCCCATATCTATCAAGCACTAAAAGTGATCAAGTTAAATGCATCATATCCCGATATCTATGAAGCTCCAAAGCTCCAAAACTGATAAATCTCTAAAAATGCAAACATTTCTTCAAATTTTACACTCTAAAAAAAAGCTTTGATACCTATTTATATATATAATTTTATTTTATAACATTTCAGGAAAAGAAAATAAATATATATAACTAATTTTGAAAGCCTCTCTTAACGATCAATTAAAATATTTCTCCTCATTATTTATTGATAATTAAATTAAAAAATATGTTCGCACAATCATGCACGCTAGTCTAGTTTAATCACACCAGGATACCATTCAAAGAGTAGCTCATGGTTATTGCCATTGGAGATTTTTACATAAATAAAAATACGTTTCAGCGTACACAACTGTGGTACTTGCACACAGTTCGATTTAAAATTCCCAATCCATAACCGTAAAGGGTAGATATGTTGTCATGAAGGCTCTAAGTTCAGATCAAAACTTTCATAACTTTCAGTAGGTCACTTACCATAGGGATCCAATGAAAAATCGTTTTCAGACGGTGCTTTCCATTTTTCTCAGAGATATTCGGATCTTTCTCCGCAGAAAGACTACCTATATCCCTTTCTGCAGCTATGAAATCCTCAACTGTAGATAGAGAAAAGTCTTCCCATTCGAAAGAGGGTGTATAGGGCGATTTTCTTTTGATAACATTTTCTTTCATTCATATCCCTGCTTTTCATATACTGAATTCTATCCAACAAAGCAACGAATTCCTCGAAATCGTCTCCAGTACCTTCTATTCCCGTGCGCTGGCGTTTTCCTTCTACTCGATCTGTTTCATTTTGTGAGGTCTCCGGTCGAGCGGAATGTGGCGACTCTCTTTTAAACACGAGCAATCGTTTCGGTCCCTTGTAGGACTTCATGGAAATATTTATTCAGACAATAACCAATAACCCACAAAGTTGAAGATAAAAAAATCAGACGGTGAATGGCCTTACCTTTGCTACGGCGGCCATATGCAATAAACCTAGGTTGAACCGGCACGAACAACGATAGAAAATTTCAATTGGTAAAAATTTCGCAGAGAATAATCTATATCTCTGTTTCCATTACATTGAGAATTGCTAACGCAAACCACAAGGAAAAAGCTTCGCGGAAATACTTTATGAAAAAACGGGGCAAAACCGACGCTCTAAAATGAAATACTTAACGAGGGAGGGATTCGAAACTCCCCTGGACGGAAACTAGAAACTTGTCTGCGCACTTCAACGCACATGAAGCAATTATGTAACCTAATGATGTGACCACATTGTTTAACGCAGATGGGATATCTCTTTGCAAGTTGTTTTGCGAGTGGCTATTATCCTGCTAATCTCCGATCATTTTACAAAATTCCGAATAAAGCTCCAGAGGATACGGTACATTAAAGTGAAGAAAATAGAGCACACTATGCTTGAAGCTGCAAGGTTGGTACAGATGGAAATGACGGGATGTGACTTAAAATCTCTATTGCGCTCATCCAAATTGCCAATTTGCCCTCATCGAGATGATGGGAGGCGTTAGCGCGATCTGTGTCATTGGAGTTTGTAGAGCTTCACCATGGAGAGAATCTATGACAAAACCCTGAACCTGTCATGAAAGAAAGCGGGATTAAATACAGAAATTTATTCTAAGCATATCACGGAAAATATGAAAGGAATAATAGCTTCATGTGCTAACGACAATATTTTCTACGGAGTAATTTAAATTGTTATCCATGGACATCTGCCTAGAGTTTTACGCTCATAAAAATAAAACAAAAAAACATCACCGCTCACCCCTCCAACCATAATGCGTGAAAACCACTTTACTTTTTCACATACTAAATTTAAATTTTATATTAAGTTTTTAAAAAGGATAATTATTTTTCAATAAAATCGGGTTTATTAACGTTGGCATAATGCTAATAGAATATACTTAGTAAATATTATGCAACGTAAAACTATTTTTTTTCAAATCTAAAAATCTTAAAATTTTTATTATAAATATTTATTTATTTAAATATATAATATATTTAAATATCTTTAAACTAAATTATATTTTTATTTTAAAATAATATTTATTTCTTTTAAATATATAATATATTTAAATATTATTAAACTTTAATCTATAACTTAAAACAATTAATTAATTAGAAAATTCTATTTTTTAATAAATTGATCAAATTAAAATTAGCTAAAATCATGTTTACTAAAGATTTTGATTAAGTTCTAAATATACTACATTCATCTTTAAATCATTTTTATAAAAAATTAATTTATTTACATACTTCTTTAATTGATGAAAGCATTTTGGAGAAGAAAGAACGAATGGAAATGTTCCCTATCAGAACAAAGAGGGAGTGGAAAAATTCTACATGAAAACACCATTTCCAGCTAATTCCAAAATCAATTCAAATAACATTACCTTATTTTTAGTTCAATAATCTTTTTGTTTTGATCGTGTGGTTTTTGTAATATTCATATCCTTTACTTTCTAAACATAAATGTGATAGATATGTGATGTTGTGATGGATAAAAATTAAATATTAACCAATTTTGTGTTCATACTTGTATATACCTCTCTGCAAATGTGGAAGTTTAATTAGAGTATATTTGTTGGTTTAATAGTGATAGTCATGCTCATAAATAAGACTTTAAATAAAGTGTATTTGTTAAATTAATAGTGGTAGTCATGCCCATACTACTACAAACTTCCCTCCAAATCCATGGGCCTATATAAAGAACATTTCTGGGCTTTATAAAGAACATTTCTTAAATTTATAATTATGATCATCTACTATCTAACCATAACAAAAGTTAAACTTATAAATTAATATTCACTATTTTTTTTCCTTAATACAAATTCAATAAATTTATTAAATAAAAATATAAAATTTCTAGCTAATAACATATAAAAGTAGTTAAAAGTAGTTAAAAGTACCCAACATCTTCAAATATCTTGAAACAGATTCAAGTTTCAATAAAATCCAAAAGAAATACTATACATCTAATATTTATACATCCAAAATTAATCCATCCAAAAAAATTAACATAACTTGCATAAATAGTAATAAATACGAAAGCAAACATAAACTAAGTATCACCGTAAACTATTAAAACAATCTTCTAATATTTACCAAAAAAAAATCTCACAAAACAATTATTTTAGAATGGAAAATAATCATTGTATCTCAGCCCATATATTTTTCAATAACATGTGCTCATCCGATCATACTCATGAAAGGAATCCAATAAAGATATTGTTTTTAAAAATGTATTATTTTTCACGTATAAAGATTTAAGACAAAGTGCTTCAAGTAAAGCCATATTCTCAAGCCAAACAAATCATTTTTTAATAGTGAGAACACATACCTGGGATGCAATAGGCATAAAAGATAAGATATGTGTAAGTTCTGCGATGTACAACGAGCCTAATCGAATATTAAGACGTGTTCATAATGCTTATGATAAGAAAAACATTGACTATAGATATGTGTCATTCATAATGCTAACGATAAACTTTTATAAAAATATATGTATTGTTATGTAAAAGGCTAAAAGGGAAAATTAGAAAAAAATTAAAAAATTAAAAAAATTAAAATTATGGTTATAATAATTTTTATAAGGATTATTACATTTTAGGAGATAGGTCCACGTGATAAAAAAGTATATAGAAAGAGAAGGTATATAGAAAATAAGGTTGAAGCGTTTAAAAACCTTCTTTAAAATATAATGAAATAGAAAAAATACTAATATATGATAGATATTAAGGTTGTAATTTTTTACGCATTTAGGATGGATTTGAGTTATAAATAGAAATATATTATTTTAATGTGTGGCTCGGTAACTTTAAAGTTATATTTATTTCTAATTTATTTATTTATTAAGAAGGATTAAGTTTTTTAATGTAAAAAAATTAAATTGGATAAAAAGGAAAGAGTTTTATGCCAGGAGAGATTTGATCTTTCTCATAACTAAGATGTATTTACATAATCAATAAGACAAATTTAAGAATGATGCATTATTTCTTATAGGCATAAGATTGTCCCCGCAATTTCTAACATATGACCAAGGTGTTGCTTATAAAATTGTAGTAATAACAACAATCTCAAATATTAAATAGCTAGAAAAAATTACATTAACATGAATACATAAAAACAATATATATCACAAGTAAGCCAAATGTAAAATCATTAATTACATACATATACGAGTCAACTAATATACTAATAAAAAAAATACAATAAAATATTCAATGTAAAATAATTGATCATGTAAATTGAAGAAGCCCAATGTATAGCTAGTCACTTTTTGGCTTCCATAAAGAGGCATACATAAATATCCTTAAAGCATACTATAGAATAATCCCCTTAACTGCTCTTCAGCAAGTCTACAAACTAGACTTCAATAAAGAAAGGTGCAATTACAACAAGTGTTGATGTTCCACACAAATCAGGAAACCACCTTCATAGGAGTTTCACCCTAATCACGGCTCAAAGTTTAATGAGGTTGTAAGATCAATTTGATGTGGATTCAAAGCTTACTCATGAGGTAATGCTCTATGGAGTGATGTATGATTTTTGCATTTGTGTTATGAGGACCATTGCTTGTGAAGAACTATGTCTATACATTGATGTATGATTTTTGCATTTGTGTTATGAGGACCATTGCTTGTGAAGAACTATGTCTATACATTTAGGTTTATCTGAATTAGGGAGCTAAGAGTTTTCCTACATCATGACGAGGTAGTAAAGCTGAGTATGTCATACTCTTTGTACTCTTTTTTATTTGAAATTTACAATACATGACTACTATGTAATTTTGATAAGAAGAAAGTGGTAGTAGTATCCTTGTAGAGTAGGATAGATCTTAATACTAATTTCTTTTAGTGATAAAAACCACATGGTAGTGGAAACTTGCATCTTGCATTGCAAGAATCTTACTACCACCTTTATCTAGAGATTGCAATTAAAAAATAGTTGTTCCATATAGTTTGGATTGAAGTAAAAGGTGCAAAGAACTAAGAATAATGAGAGTTTGTATCTCTCATGCACACTCATATTGCCTTAATCCACATAGGATTGGTTGAGATAGTCATATATTATGTCCAACTCATCATCCTAATACAAAAGTACACCAATCCTAATGGGAAGGCTATTCTTTTTATGATTGATATCAATATTACATATTTGCATTGATATTAATCATGAAATGGAGAATTTGGGATTCATGATGGGCTCACAAATTCCTAGAATAGCAAGAATGTGAATTATGACTTCCCCTTCTATCCTTTTACCCAAAATACTTTTGAGGTCATTTTAAAGTCATTTTGTTTTTTGGATCTCTATATGTATTAGGATAGGATAGAAATCCTAATTAAAAGTAAAGCCATTCACTTTGTATATTTCCCCTTCTCCACCAAAACATCAATTTATAATATGTTAGTACATCAAAGATACAAATACATAAATCCAATATCATCATCCTAGTTGATAATATAAAATATTTCATTAGCGAATCATAAATCATGTTATAAGCCAAGTTAAATAAAATAAGTACATAGTACATGTAGAGATTATATGAAGGGATCCAAACATGTGTATTATGATAAACCATAGAATGAAAAAGTACCCAATACATGTATACAAGAGGATATCAATGTATACAAGAGGATATCAATTATTAAATGCACATGGGATATCAAGTTTGCACGTTACGCAATTATGTGACCAAATGGTGTGATCCAATTATTAAAGCAGTAGTTTATAACGCGACTTTTTGAAAGCTTTTCTAGCAGATTTTTCCGGTCAAAATCCGGCAGTAATTCATTGGAATCCCAAGTTTGATAGCTAGTTTCTGCACAATCAATGGCTCCCAAGGGTTTTTCAGGGCGCTGAATCCAAATATACAGTTAAAAAACCATTTTAACTGCTAAAAATCAAGATTTAACCTCATTTCTTCCGCCTGATTCCGTCACCGGAATCTCCAAAAAGTCGCATTATAGACAACTCCATTATTAAACGCACATCTGATATCAAGTTTGCGCACTGGTTTGCGAGCGGCTTTGTGACCCAATGATTGATCCAATTATTAAATGCACATGGGATATCAAATTTGCACACTGGTGGCCTTGTGACCCAATGATCGATCCAATTATTAAATGCACATGGGATATCAAGTTTTCACACTGGTTTGCGAGCGGCTATTATCCTGCGAATACGCCGCGATCATTTCACAAAATTCCAAATAAAGCTCAGAGGATAGGGTACATTAAAGGGAAGAAAATGGAGCATATTGGCTTTGAAGCTGCAAGGTAAGTACAGATGGAATGGGATGTGACCCGCCATTTTGCTTCCCCATTCATGGTCATCCAAATTGCCAATTTGCCTCATGAAAATGGTGGGCCGTGTGAGTTTTAGTTTTTTTGGATTGGAATTAGGTATGGTGTGTTTTAAAAGATAGTGTAGATGTGTGTGGATTAAATATTTTTATTTTTTCAATGCATAAATCAATTCTGTGTATTTAAAATCTCTTCAGTTTTAAATAATTAAAATTTGATAAATATAATTCTTTAAAAAAGTTTAGTGTTTTTTATGATGTTTTAGTTAAAAATATACTTGAAATATATTTAGTGAATTGCTTTCTATAACGTTTTAATATTTTTTGTTTACTTTTTTTTAATATATTGGGAAAAATGATTATAATTCAGTGGTGAAATTCACATTGGGGACAATCATTACTGGCAGCTATCTATAATGCAGGTTGACTCATCATTGTTATTCATGAAAAACTCTGAGTTTGACTTTCACTCTTACCAAATACATCTTAGCCTTGGCCCATTAACCTATTTCCTTACATTTCATGAAATCTAACTCTTATTCAAACAAAAAACAATTTTAAGTCATACTATAGAACTAAAAAGAAAATTGTCAACAATTCCAATTTATAAACACAATTCTTTTAAAAAATTGTAAATTTTTTTTGTATATTGAACAATTAGTTTATGTTTTACTCTATCAATAACCAACAAGTTGTGTTACTTAAACACATACTTGTAATACATTAAAGTGGGTTCAAGTAACATCATAATGAAACAAATCTAAAATGTTACTGAAAACTATTATTAATTTATTAGAATTAATAAATATAGAAATGTTGTTGAAGAACTCAATTGTAAACATGATAGTGTAGATCTTACCTTGGAAACCTTTTTTTGACAAAACCTTCTAGAAATGACCTTTGTTTGGCTCTTTTATGCTTTAGGAATTATTACAAATAGAAACTATAAACCTACCAATAACAATTTTTCTTATTCTTACTCTTAGGCTTCACATTTTTAGTCTTTCTCTATTTTCTTTTGTGCCATTCATATTGCAAGATTTCAATTTTCCATGGGTAAATCTATTTAAGCCCCTTTTCACCTTTCATTGATTTGGTTTCCCGTTGATGCAGTTTGAGGTGCATATGACTGGACCATGCTAATTGAAGAGAGCTCCTAAGTGAATTCGAATATGCACACACATAGAAAGTGAAACATATTTTTATTAAAGTAGGAATTAAGATACTTACAACTTGCACAAAAGCACCTAAAACCTAAGGACACACAACCATGGAAAATGGATTCGAGACCATTCAACAAAAATTATTACCCAGTCTCCTTAAATATATGTCTACAAAACTAAATGATCAATAAGCATCTAGTCTAATAGAGACTTTATATCAAATAATGTCATTCATATATATATGGCCATAAAACAAGAAATTTGGCTTGGTTTGAAATGTTTTTTTCATGATGAGATCTCTTCAGATGTTGAATCTTAATATGATTGAATTCCCATATGTGTCACCTAGAAGGTACAAGGGGAAGAAAACATATATATTTCGTACTCCTTAGAAGGAATGTCGTTCAATAACTCACAATTTGTTCAATTGTCTAGGGTAAGTTGGATTAGAATCCAAGTCCAAATAGTTTCCTTGAAATCCAATGAATATGTATCTATCTCTTATGCAAACATTGTTAAAATTCCCACTTGAATGAATCAAAAAATCAATCCATGAGCGTGTTAGTGCATCATCAAACCTACATAGCTAAAAGAACAAAACCTCTTCCTTGTCACAATAATTTTAGATCACAATCTTTCTTGTTCCCACTTTCTCTCCCTCAGTGTATTGGCCACCCACCTTTATCGGATTGTTTGGGCCAGAGGCCTGTCACAGTGCCACCGACTCACAACTCACTTATGAAAGTTATCCTATGTCACAATACCACCTATGGAACAGTGGAAGTATCATTTTGACTATAATCTGCACCAGATATCGAGTGCCTCAAGATATCACTTAAATGATTTGAAAGACTTGGCTCATGAAGCTTATGAAATACTAAAACCCTTTTTATACATTGTACGTACTTGACTACAAACTCTTCGCAGTGGACCCTCACATTGATTCCATGTGATTATCATCATGGAGAGGATGTCGAGGATAGTTCATCTCATAGTTTTACTATGTTGGTCATCTTATACGTTCCATAAAATCTCCTTAGTAATATCATGTAATGGCATGTCTGAGTCAAGGACATTTGATTTCAAAGTTATGGAGATTTTATTGTGAGTGTTCCATATAGTTTCAAACCAAATTTGAGAATTCAATAAGTCATTTATATGTTATGGTCTTTTTGTTTTTTCTCTTCTTATGATAAATATGTGTTTTTAAAGAAACCTTTATTAGTGAAGGGTTAATTTATTATCAAAACATCACCTTTGGAAGGGAAAAATTTTAAACATAACGTTTCTTGAAGGGCGACATAAATACCTAAAACGTCAAAAGAAAATTTGTACGATGGGTAAAGAGGAATCAAATTGGAACCTTGGGTGTGAAGGTTATCTTTGTGGATAGAGTGTCTAGACCTTCACTTGGTAGAGGATACAAAACCTTAAACAATTATTACCCCATGAAAGAAAGTAAGATTAAATATAGAAATTTCAGTTAGTTTAAGAAAATCTTAAATTTGCTCTGAAAATCATGAAAATATGGAGAGATTTTCCTAAAATATAACAGAAATTTAGAAAAATCTGATTATAATTACTAAGCAATTTAGAAATTTTTGATAAACTAAATCCATATGCCCCATAAAAACACTTCCAGTGTTTAAAAAAATAGAACAAAAATCACTCACGTCTGATGTCAAATTTCTTTGAAGAAAAAATACCCAAATTCATGCGAGTTTTTGCGGTCCCGGAAAATTTTGCCGAGATTTTGGGTTCCCCGAAAATTTTGCCGAGATTTTGGGGTCCCGGAAAATTTTGCCGAGAGTTTGGGGTCCCGGAGAAATTTGCCGCTAGAAATATATTCCGCGCATATCACTGAAATGATGAAAGAATCATACCTTCATATGTTGCCGACAATATTTTGTACGAAGTAATTTAAACGGGTATCCTGGTCATCTGTTTAGAACTTTACCCTCAGCAAAAGAAACCTAGAAACCTGCTCAACTCTCCAACCATAATGCGGGAAAACCACTTTACTTTTTCACATAGTAGATTGTTTTCACAATTTAAATTTACAAAACATGTTTATATTAGGTGTTTTTAAAAGGAATAACATATTAAAAAAAAAACAAGTGTAATCACGTTACACGTAAAGTTAATACTAAAGTCCATTGTAAATATTATCCAATGTAAAACTATTTTTTTAATTTATATTGTTATTTATTTTGAATATATAATATATTTAAAAATATCTTTTCAAACAAAAGAAATAAATTAATATTTTATTTTTTAATAAATTGGTAAAGTTAGTCTTTTAGTAAATGATTTAATAAACATTAAAACATTTTTCTAATAATATGTTTTATGTTGTCAAAATTTTAAAAAATCATAAAAATTAAGTAAACTAACTTAGATCTATCTTTACCCATGATCTATCAAGATTTAGGAGAGAGGGAGTGACAAGGGAGAGAGGGAGGGAGACTAAGGGCGAGAGGAGAGGAGGGAAGAGAGAAAGAAAGAGCAAAGGAAACAGAGGGGGAGAAGGGGAAGAGAAAGAGGGAGACGCACAGATGGAGAGAGAGACTATGTGATGGTGGGGAGAGATAAAGAAAGGTTGCAGAGGAGGAGGGAGAGATAAAGAACTTGACAGAGAGAAGGAGAGAGTTATGGAGTTCGAGTGAGAGAGAGAAGGAGGGAAGAAAAGAGATGTAGAGAGAGAAAGGTGGAGAGATAGAGAGAGGGGGTGACAAGGGAGAGATGGAGAGAGAATGAGGGATAGACACGAGTGGGATGGAAGAGAGAGAGAAGAGAAGAGAGAGATGGAGAAAGGGGAGGAGGGAGATAGAATAGACTAAGAGAGAGGAAGAGGGAAAGGAAGAGGAAGAGAGAGAGATATAGATAGATATGGAGAGAGAATTTGTATGTATGGGGGCCAGGATGGAAGAGAGAGAGAAAAAAAGAGAGATATGGAGAAAGGGGAGGAGGGAGATAAAATAGACTAAGAGAGAGGAAAAGGGAAAGGAAGAGGAAGGGAGAGAGATATAGATAGATATGGAGAGAGAAGAGAAAGTGTATGTATCAGGGTTGAGATAGACAGACAAAGGAGAGAGAGAGCAAGATAAATATATAGATGGAGTGGGGAGAGAAGGAAGAAGAGGAAGAAGGGTAGGAGAGATGAAGAGATAGATAGATATCAAGAGAGAGAGAGAGAGAGAGGGAAGAAGAGGAAGGCGGATAAATATATAGATGGAGTGGGGAGAGAGGGAAGAAGAGGAAGAAGGGTAGGAGAGATGAAGAGATAGATAGATATTAAGAGAGAGAGAGAGGGAAGAAGAGGAAGAAGGGTAGGAGAGATGAAGAGATAGATAGATATCGAGAGAGAGAGAGAGGGAAGAAGAGGAAGGCAAAGAATCAGAGAGATGAAGAGATAGATAGATATCGAGAGAGAGAGAGAGAGAGAGAGAGAGGGAATGTGTTTGGTGGGATGAGATGGAGAGACAAAGTAGATATGGAAGGACACACACACACACATATAGTAGTAGGGAGAGAGAGGGAAGAAGAGAGGGAGAGATGTGGGAGAAAGGGAGAGGGAGATACAATGTTATTCACTGAAAAAATGTGTTGATTTCAATGTAGATGTTTATTCCTAATCCTATTTGTATGATTGCACTGGATCAATTGATTTTAATATAGTCATTCATTTCTATTATGATGCGATTGCTTGGATGCATTGATTTCAGTGTAAATGTCGATTTCTAATACTATATGATTTTTTGAACTAGATGCACTAATTTCAATATGGATGTTGATTTCTATTTGATTACCTGGACTGGATGCATTGAATTCATTGTGAATATTGATTTCTAATCCTATTTTATTGCTAGATGCATTGATTTCCATGTGGATGTTGATTCCTAATCCTATTTGATTGCTTGCACTAGATGCATTAATTTTAGCGTAGATGTTGAGTTCTTATTTGAAGTAACTAGATGTATGATGTACATTAATTTGACAGTAATTAGATTATTATTGTGTGTTGATTTCAATGTAAGAACAAAAAAAACTATTTACTACATGCATTGATTTTTCCGTGAATAATATACTTGAAGTTTCATCTTAAATGAAACATTCACTTACATAAAAATGTTGTCTTCCTGAAATTGTAAACTATTTAAAATTGACTACTTTCTTATTATGCTCATTTTCCATCATTCAACATTGTTAGTCACTTTTCATTAAAATGAGGTAATAAAAAACAACTATCATTGAAACTTGGGGTTTAATGCTCTATAAGTCATAATGATCCACATTGGAGAAAACAACTATCAAATGAGGTAATAACAATTAATTATTATTGAAACTTGGGGTTTAATGCTCTATAAGTCGTAATGATTGGCATTGGAGAAAATTACTATTAATTTTGGAGAGAAAACTACACAAAAATATGATATTTACTACAATAGCTCGAATTAAAGATTTGGATGACCTACAATTTCAAGCATAATTTTCATATGATCCATAAGAAAAAATGGAAAAATTAATAAATGTGAGAATAAGAGTATTTCATCATTTTTCAACATTTATTTATTAACCATCTCTATCATTTCAATAAACTACAGTAACTCTCTGACGAAATTTAAAATTAAAATGCCAAGATTCAGAATAATTAAATATTCAACAACTTTTTTTAATGAACTGAAACTAGCTTAGATGCATCCTAATGCCATATCTATCAAACACTAAAAGTGATCAACTTAGATGCATTATAACCTCATATCTATCAAGTGCCAAAAATATCAAATCGCAAACATTTCCTCAAATTTTACACTCAAACGAGAAATTTGATACCCATATATATGTATATATATATTATAACATTTTCCAAAAAAAAAAAAAATACATATACTTTTCAAAACATCTCTTAACTATTAATTAAAATATTTCACCCCCTAATTATTTATTGCTAGTTAAATTAAAAAAATATGTTGGCGCTAGTCTAGTTAAATCACACCAGGATACCATTGAAAGATTAGCCCATGGTTATTGCCATTGCAGATTTATGCATAAATAAACATGCGTTTCAGCGTACATAACTATAGTACTTGCACACTGTTCGATTTAAAATTCCCAGCCCATAACCGTAAAGAGTAGATATGTTGTCACGATGGCTCTAAGTTCAGATCAAAACTTTCAGTACGATGCTTTCCATTTTTCTCAGGGCTATTCGGTTCTTTCTCCGCAGAAAGACTACATGTATCCCTTTCTGTAGCTATGGAATCCTCAGCTCCTGATGGAGAAAAGTCCTCCGACTCGAAATTTGCTGAGGGTGTGTAGGGCGATTTGCTTTTGATAACTTTGTCTATCCTGGTTTTCATATCTCTACTTCTCATATACTGAATTCTATCCAACAAAGCAACGAATTCCTCGAAATCGTCTCCAGTACTTTCTATTGCCGCGCGCTGGCGTTTTCCTTCTAGTCGATCTGTTTCATTTTGAGAGGTCTCCGGTCGAGCGGAATCTCGTGACTCGCTTTTAAACTCGAGCAATCGTTTCGGTCCCTTATAGGACTCCATGGAAATACTTATTCAAACACTAACCAATAACGCACAAAGTTGAAGATAAATAAATCAGACGGTGAATGCCCTTACCTTTGCTACAACGACCATATGCAATAAACCTCGCTTGAACCCGCACGAACAATCGACAGAAAAATTCGACTGATACAAATTTCACAGAGAACAATCGATATCTCTGTTTCCATTACATTGAGAATTGCTCAGGTAAACCACAAGGGAAAAGCTTCACGGAAATATTTTATGAAAAAACGGGACAAAACCAACGCTGTAAAATGAAATACTTGACGAGGGAGGGATTCGAAAACTCCCCTGGACGGAAACTAGAAACTTGTCTGCGCACTCCAACGCAGATGAAGCAATTATGTAACCTCATGATGTGACCACATTGTTAAACGCACATGGGATACCTCTTTGCAAGTTGTTTTGCGACTGGCTATTATCCTGCTAATCTGCGATCATTTCACAAAAGTCCGAATAAAGCTCCAGAGAATACGGTACATTAAAGTGAAGAAAATAGAGCACATTAGGCTTGAAGCTGCAAGGCTGGCACAGACGGAAATGATGGGATGTGACCTAAAATCTCTGTTGTGCTCATCCAAATTGCCGATTTGCCCTTATCGAGATGGTGGGAGGCGTTAGCGCCATCTGTGTCATTGGTGTTTCTGGAGCTTCACGTGAGAGAGAATCTATGATAAAACCCTTAACCTGTCATGAAGGAAAGTGGGATTAAATACAGAAATTTATTCCAAGCATATCACTGAAAATATGAAAGGAATCAGACCTTCATGTGCTGTCGACAATATTTTCTACGGAGTAATTTAAATTATCCATGGACATCTGCTTAGAGTTTTACGCTCATAATTCAGTATAAACATCTTTCCACATCCATAGCCCATATAGAGAATATTGGTTAGATTTACAACCATGGTAACCTATTACTTAACCACCCAAAAAACTTAAGTTTATAAAACTAGCTTTTACCAAATTTTCTTCTTAATATAAATTCATTAAATTTCTAAAAATAAAAATACAAAACTTGTAATTAGTAGCACATAAAAATGGTTAAAAATGACCAATATCTATCTCCAACTTGACACCAGATTCACTAAAATCCAAAAAAAAATACTATACATCTATTTCCATCCAAAAGAAATTAACATAACTCACATAAATACTAATAAATATGAAAGCAAGGATAAAGTAAATAGGATCCTAAACTATTAACACAATCTTCTAATATTTACTTTAAAAAATCTAATAAAATAATTATTTTTTAAAGGAAAATAATCATTATTTCTCAGTCCATATGTTTTTTAATAACATGTTCCCATCTTATCATAGTCATGAAAGGAATCCCATAAAGATATTATTTTTAAGGGACCACTATTTTTCACCACGAAAGATTGAAGAAAAAGTGCTTCAACTAAGCCATATTCTCAACACCAAGAAAGCATTTTTTAATATTGAGAACATATACTTGCGATGCAATACGTACGAAAGATAAGAGATGTGTTCGTCATGTGATGTAAAACAAGCCTAATCGAATATTAAGACGTGTCCATAATATTTAAGGTAAGCAAAATCATTGACTATAGGTATGTGTCATAAATAATGTTAACGACAAACTTTTATAAAAATGTATGTATTTCTATGTAAAGGGGGAAAAGGTAAAATTAGAAAAGAATAATTTATATTTTGATGATTTTTATGATGACGTTTCAATGATTAATATATTTAGGAGATAGGTCATGAAATAAAAGCAATATATAATGAATGCTAAAAAGAAAATCGAATATAAAAAATAAAAAAAAGATATAATATGTAAGATAAAAGAGCAGAGTTGAGTTTTTTTTGGAGCATATGTGGGAGGTTTAAGTTGCAAATAAAAATATGATTATCTAGAAGAAGATAATTTAGAGCTAAGTTAATTAATATTTAAGTAAATCTTTGCAATTAGAAAATGGGAAAAAGTAATTTTTAAGGGATCATTCAGTCCTTATGGTAAGATGTATTTACATAAATTATTAAGAAAATTTAAGAATGATATATTATTTTTTATAGGTATAAGATTCGAATCCCAATTTCTAATATATGACTAGGGTATAACTTATAATAATTTTTCTTAAATATTAAATAGCTAGAAAAAATCACCTTTATATGAATAGAGGAAAACAATATGTATTACAAGTAGGCTAAATGTAGAATTATTAATTACATACATATATGAGCCAACTACTACACTATTAAAAATGCATATCATGGCATCGAATGAAAATACACGAATGTCATTTTGTTCAAATAATAAAAACTATATAATTCAATATTCAATGTAAAAGAATTGATCATAAATTGAAGAAGTCAAATATAGAGATAATCACTCTTTGGCTTTCATAAAGAAGAATATATAAATATCCATAAAGAATAATATACAATAATCCCCTTAACTACTATTCAATAAGTATACAAACTAGACTTCAATAAACAAGGTTGCAATTACACCAAGTGTTGATGTTCCACCTAAATAATGAAACCACCTTCTGATCCAAAGATGGATCTTGGATAAACCTCTAAGTCTAAAAGACTTCAGGCAAGAGGTAAAAGGTGCCAAATGGCACAAAACCTTTGTGAATCAGAGAAAAATGAAAGTCACCGGCTACTCTTAGAAATAGTCTCATTGTAGAGATCTTCTCATTCTGAACCCAACGCAAATTGAATGGGCGAAAACGGACTTCAGATGAAGAAGTTATTATGAAAAGAAGTTCCCCTTGTTCCTTGAGAAAAGGAGGCAATTTAATTGAATTTTGAACTATATTGACAATTTTTATTTTTAGTATAGGCTCACGGGCGAATCCACAACTAACACATGGCAGGCTGGGTTTGGGCCATGTGGCCCTATCTTATTGGTCAAAGAGGAAATATCACATTGGCGGATAACACTATCAGAGGTTGAGAACATGACTAAAAACCATGAAATAGAGCTATCAGAGGCTTAAACAATGGTTGAACAGGGGTTGTCAGATTTAGCTAATCAACTGTCCAGATCCAATCGGCATATTACATCGGCAGTAACAGGCGGATCGACAATCGCAATCGGCATTGGCATGAACCTTGTATATGGGGAGGCCTCAGACTTGTGCGATCTACGATAGTGAGCTGTCACATCGCAACATCAAAATCGGTGCATTACATTGGAGTGGGGTCACATATGTTATATATATGTGATGTGATGGCCGGACCTAACAGGGCTTTAGGCGGTAATCAATACATTTTGAATTCCATCCAAAGGCAATTTTACATGCATTTTCGCTATTTTAATGTATTATGAAATACGAAGGGGTAGCCCAATTTCCATATGTGATAGCGATTGCCAGGTGGACACAATAGGAATATAAAGCGGGATTATGGAAATTTAAAGTTCGGAAACATTGTTTTCTGCGGATTTTTCTGTGTATTTCAGCATTTTCCTTTGTTAGCACAAGACGACTATTTCTGGAGAATTTAAAGCATGGATAGATCCTTTCATTATGGAATAGGTGGCATTCATCCCTAAGAGAGTTTAGCAATGATTGCTAACACTCAAAGAAGGGATTGAAGCAAACCAAAACAGGAAGGCAAAACGACCAGTTTCCTGTGTGTTGGTCCCTTTCCATTGGAAACTACCATTACACCTGTGCATTATGAAGCTTAGAGAGCCATAGAGGTGAAAAGGGAATGATTCCTCATGATTGGGGACAAGGGAATGGCTGGAAGAGAAGGAGCCCGAGAGGGACAATGAACATGCAGTGTGATATGGCTTAAAAGCCACAAAACGATAGATAACAAGGGCTGCTAAGTTGTTGAATGGTGGGCAAGTTATTTTTTGTTGTTGAATGCTGAAAGTAGTAGCAGCAGAGAGCTGAGAGAGAAGAGGGAGAGAGAGTCGAAGAGCTACTGTGTAGAGTAGCTGAGGGAGCCTTTGGGGTCACTAGAAGTTCAAGTGAAAAGCTAGAGAGCGTGAAGGTTGCAGAAGGTAGAAAGAAGCCAGAGCAGAGGAGCCAAAGAGCTCGAGCCAAAGCCAAAGAGCCAAGAGTCAGAGCCAAGAGCCAGAACCAGAGCCAAAGATGTAGAGTCAGAGCCAAGAGTCAGAACCAAGAGCCAAAGAGCCATAGCCAAGAGTCAAGAGCCAAAAGCTAGAGCTTCAAGCGCTGAAGGGATAAAATGGTATCTGAACCCACTGTTTTTGTACTAAACAATAGTTGTGTCAAAGACTTGTAAAAGACTCACACCATAATCTGAGAGAGCCTAGTTCAATTAACTAGAGCTCACAGAGATGTAGCCCAAAAGTTTTGGGTGAAATTCTAATTAATTTGTTGTCTTATGTGTCTGTTTTTACTGCTACTTTATTTACTGTTATACCCATTTATATATCAATTTAAGCACATTCACATATCAACACAAAAAATTATATTTTAAAGCCAATAGTCAGCTAAAGACAAATGCAAGCATACACCTATATTTTCAAGCATTTCTTAATTTCGCATTGGTTATTCATAAAATACTTGGGAAAATTCAAGCTTTGGAAGTGGGAGAGGTTCTTGTAAGCTAGACAAGAAGCCTAAGAGCCCCATTTTTAGATTAGGTGGTATTAGAGCTTAAGATTGATTAACCACATCTTCAAGGAAGGATTATATCAAAATGCTTGATTGGCAGAGCAAGGACTGCTTGTCTGAAAGGTTTTGAACAGTAAGAGGTTGATTGTATGCTTATTTTGCAGACTGACTATTTTTTGAGTTTGCAGAGGTAAAGGGGAAGCTATTGATAGCTCAGTCCATGAAGGACAAGAAGGAGAAGGGTTGAAGGCATTCTTCTATCCCAAGGACCTCAAGGCAATCCAAAGCACAAGAGGTTTTTTGCAAAAGGTTGCTTGAATAAGCTCTTTATTTATCTTGCTGAATTTTTTTTGTTCATTGGAATAATTACAACTTCTACAAGTTTGTCCTCAAATTATGCGTTCTTCACAAGATTACTTGATGAAGACATGAAGCAATAATTGTCCACCATGATGTATATGGTGAGACAAATGTATGAGGATGGAAGGAAGAGTAGCATGATTAGAAATCAGTTGAATTCCATGAAGGAAGAGAAGCAGTTGCTTGTTGACAAATTGCAGGAAATTGAGAGACAACTTCATATTGCTAATATGAACCTGAAAAAGGATGCATGAGTTGGAAACATAGCTCTTTGTTGCCCAAGAAGCCTTAATCAAGTACTAGCTTGAAGAAGAGGTAAGCCATTCCAGTTTGTCTTCAAATTCTTCTGAGAATGCTTATATTGGTTCTTTTGAGAAACATACTAAAGGCATAGGTTTCAAGCTAATGTCCAAGATGGGCTAAGAAGGAAAGGGCTTGGGAAAGCATGCATAAGGTATTGTTGAACCAATAATGGTTGAGGAAAGGCCTAAATATTTTGGTCTTGGCTATGGACATTCTTATGGAGAGAATTCCAAAGCTGCCATGAAATCCATTGAAATAGTCCCAAGAAGGAGTTTCATTTCATGTCCTCTACCTTAGAAGTGTGAATTTGGTTGTATTCAAGAGGAATGCAATAGCTTGAAACATCATTTGCAGGATGCAGGTGTTCAGAAGCACACACTTGAACCAGAGAGTTAGGGAGACTCTAACAGCCTTGAAGAGTTTGATGGTGTTCCAAAGGGAGCCACTTCCTCCTTTGCTTCACCCTCTCATGAAGGCAACAAAGGTGAAAGAGGTAGGTATAAATGTGGTTATAATTATATTCCTTTTTACTTTGCAAAGCATGATAAATTTCCACATAAGTATGGGGAAAGAGTTGCATGTTACTTTTGTGGTTTGGATAACCATGATGTTTCTAGATGTTGGAAGAGAATGGCTGCATATAGGAAGTAGAAGAAGGAAAAGAAGCAAGTAGCCAAAGGTCCATTGGACAAGGAAAACCATGCTATCAAGAGGATGCACATGCAGTGCACTTACTGCCATCAACAAGGACATCTTGCTGCAAAGTGTTGGACACTAAATCAAACAATGCTTCGACCAAAGCTGAAGAAAGTGGGAAGAGAAGATGGCAGAAATGGAAGTGAAGATTCCATGAATGATGTGTCTCAAAATGATTCACATGATGCTGACGTATAGGCAAATGTAGTACCTCTGAAAGGGATTGGTAAGGAACAGTTAGAGTTCTTATCTAATTAAGATTGCATGTCTATTGATGCATCTACATTATACTTCATTACAACTTCAAAAGTACCATTTTCTTAAGTGAAAGTTGGGGGATGAAATGCAGGCATGAGCTAGAGATGCCTGAACATAGGGATGTCAATAATTTCCTTGTTTTTGAACATGTATGTGTAATTAACTTGCAGGGTTGGTTGCTTTGACATGCATACGATGTCTTGTTGACTTGAAAGAAGTTAACATGGTCCCCAAATGGAGACAATGACGAAATTTTCATCTTTTGGAGAGAGAGCCCTAATGGTCTTTTTCTACATGCTTGACTTGAAGATTCATTTGTTTAAAGGCATGTTTTGTGGACTTGTTATCTAGTCCATCATTTGTATGTAGATATAAGACATGGAGGTGTTCACAAGTTGTGAAAATCTATTTCTTTTGTTGAAGCAGGAGTTTAGTCGATCTAGTTGTTGTCTGTATGCCTGTTGTTGTTAACAGTTGTTGTTGGCAGCTTGTCAAACAGGTACAAATGAAATATTTGTGGAGTAGGTGTACTTCACATTTGTTGAGCCACCTTAGATCAATGATCAAGGAAAGGAAGCTCAAACTACCTTCTATGACCATTTCAGTAGAAGTTTTGCAAGAAGGCAAGGAGGAAGATAGTTCTTCTCAGGAAGACCAACCCATCTAGAGAAGGGAAGTGATCAGAAACTTTGGCTCAAAGGCACTATGCAAAGTCAAGTGTAAGGGAGGATGAAAGAAGAGGGTGAGTCACTCTCATTTACTGTTCATATCAGTATATTAGTATTTTTGAGACCAAAAGTTCTTTTAGTGGGAAGGCTTGATCTAAAAATGGACCCTAGATAAAAATCTAAGTCTAAAAGACTTCATGTAAGAGGTAAAAAGGTGTCAAATGGCATAAATCCTTTGTCAATCAAAGGAAAATGAAAGTCGCAAGCTACTCCCAAAAATAGTCTCATTGCAAAGATCTTCTCATGCTGAACCCAACACAACTTGAATGGGCAAAAACAGGTGTCGGATGAGGAAGTTATCATGAAAAGAGGCTCCCCTTGTTCCTTGAGAAAAGGAGGCAATTTCACTGAATTTTGAACTATATTGAAAATTTTGATTTTTAGTATAGGCTCACGGGCCAATCCACATCTGACACATGGCAGGCTGGGATTGGGCCAAGTGGCCCTGTTTGATTGGTCAAAGAGGAAATATTGCATCGGAGGATAACACTATCGAAGGCTGAAAACATGAAGAAAAACCATGAAATAGAGCTATTAGAGGCTTAAACAATGGTTGAACATGGGCCGTCAAATCTGGCTAATCAACATTCCAGATCGGATCGGCATATGGCATTGGTGGTGACAGCTGGATCGACAATCGCAATGGGCTTTGACATGAACCTTGTATATGGGGAGGCCTCAGACTTATGCGATCTGCGATTGTGAGTTGTCGCATCATAGGATCGCAATCAACACATTACATTAGATCAGGGCCACATATGTTATATATATGTGATGCGATCGTCGGACCTGACAAGGCTTTAGGCGGTAATTGATATATTTTGAAGTTCGTCCAAAGTTAGTTTTATTTTCATTTTCACCATTTTAATGTATTGCGAAATACAAAGGGGAAAACCAATTGAATATGCGATACTGATTCCTAGGCAGACCTGATAGGGATATAAAGTAGAATTATAGAAATTTGAAGTCCAAGAACATTGTTTTTTGCAGATTTTTCCATGTATTTCAGTGCTTTCTTGTGTTAGCACAGAACGACTGTTTCTGGAGAATTTAAAGCAGTGATAGCTCCTTTTGTTGTGGAATAGGCAGCATTCATGCCCAAGAGAATTTAGAAATGATTGCTAATGCCCAAAGAAGGGATTCGAGTGAACCAGAACAAGAAGGAAAAATGACCAGTTTCTCGTGCGCTAGTCCCTTTCCATTGGAAATCGCCATTACACCTGTGCATTATGAAGCTTAGAGAGCCACAAAGGTGAAAAGGGAATGATTCCTCATGATTGGGGACAAAGGAATGGTTGGAAGACAGGGACCCTGAGAGGGGCAGTGAATAGGCAGTGCGATTTGGCTTAAAATGCACAGAACGATAGATAACCGGGGTTGCTGAGTTGTTGAACGGTGGCCAAGTGGTTGTTTGTTGTTTAATTCTGAAAATAGTAGTAGCAGAGAGTTGAGAGAGGAGAGAGAGAGATGAAGAGCTACTATACAGTGCAGCTGAGGGAGCCTTTGGGGTCACTTAAAGTTCAAGCGAAAATCCAGAGAGCATGAAGGTTGCATTAGGCAGAAAGAAGCCAGA
Source organism: Pinus taeda (assembly GCA_000404065.3). Taxonomy (NCBI): domain Eukaryota; kingdom Viridiplantae; phylum Streptophyta; class Pinopsida; order Pinales; family Pinaceae; genus Pinus; species Pinus taeda. Next base: position 49,348 of record APFE030907055.1, on the reverse strand, counting down.
GAAGAAGAGCCAAAGAGCTTGAGACAAAGCTAAAGAGCCAAGAGTCAGAGCCAAGAGCTAGAACCAGAGCCAAAGATCCAGAGTCGGAGGCAACAACTAGAACCAAGAGCCAAAGAGCCAGAGCCAAGAGCTAAGAGTCGAAGGGATAAAATGGTATCTAAACCCAATTTTTTTGTACAGAACAACAAGATTTGAGTCAAATATTTATAAAAAACTTACACCATAATCCCAGAGAGCCTAGTTGAATTAACTAGAGATCACGAAGATGTAGCCCAAGAGTTGTGGGTGAAATCCTAATTAATTTGTTGTCTTATGTGTCTGTTTTTACTGTTGCTTTATTTACTCTTATATGCATTTATATATCAATTTAAGAACATTCACATATAAGCACAAACAATATATTTTAAAGCAAATAATTAGCTAAAGACAAATACAAGCATACACCTATATTTTCAAGCATTTCTTAATTCCACATTGGTTAATCATAAAATACTTGGGAAAATTTATGCTTTGGAAGAGGGAGAGGTTCTTGTCAGCTAGACAAGAAGCCTAAGAGCCCCATTTTCAGATCACCTTCATAAGTGTTGCCCCCTAATCATGGCTCAAGCTTAATGAGGTGTTAAGATTAGTTTGATGTGTATTCCCAAGTTGTGAGGCATTGAGTCATGAGGTAATGCTTTATGGAGTTATGTATGACTACTGTACTTGTATTATGAGGATCATCACTTGCAAAAAACTATGTCTATACATCTAGGTTTGTGTTAATTAAGAGCTAATAGTTTTCCTACTTCATGAGGAGGTAGTAAACCTCAGTATGTCATACTCTTTGTACTAGTTTTTTATTCCAAATTTATAAGACACTACTACTATGTAATTGTGATAAACAACAAATAGTAGTGGTATCTTGGTAGAGTAGAATGGATATTAATACCATTTTTTGATAGTTATAACAACCACATAGTAGTGGCAACTTGGATCTTGCATTGAAATAATATAACAAACACCTTTATATAGAGATTGCAAAATAGTTGTGTCTTATAGTTTGGACTAAATTAAAATGTGCAAGGAACAAATAATAATGAGATTGAGCAACTCTTCATGTTTCATGCAACTCATATCGTCTTAATCCACAGATGATTGCTTGGAACAAACATAGTTTTCCTACATCATGAGGAGGTAGTAAACCTCAGTATGTCATACTCTTTGTATTAGTTTTTTATTCCAAATTTATAAGAGACTACTACTATGTAATTGTGATAAACAACAAATAGTAGTGGTATCTTGGTAGAGTAGAATGGATATTAATACCATTTTTTGATAGTTATAACAACCACAGTGGTGGCAACTTGGATCTTGCATTGAAATAATATAACGAACACCTTTATATAGAGATTGCAAAATAGTTGTGTCTTATAGTTTGGACTAAATTAAAATGTGCAAGGAACAAATAATAATGAGATTTAGCAACTCTTCATGTTTCATGCACACTCATATCGTCTTAATCCACAAATGATTGCTTGGAACAAACATAGTTTTTTCCCGCCTCATCATCCTAATATACAAGTCCATCAATCCTATGGTCAAGCTACTCCTTTCATGATTCACTTGAATGTTAGATGTTCACAAAATTGACTATCCCCCTTCACATTACTCACGCAATGGAAAATTTGAGACTCATGATGGGCTTACATGTTCCTAGAATAAGGTAAAAGCGAATTACAACTTCACTTGATAAAAATCCTAATTGAGAATAGAGCCTTTCACTTTAATATATTTCCCAATTCTCCATCAAAACATAAAGCTAAAACATAAAGCTATAATATGTTAGTACATCCAAAATACAAATACATACATGTAATATCATCATCCTATTTGATCCTATAAAATATTTCATTAGAAAATAATAAATCATGTTATGAAACACATTAAATAAAAAAAATACGTAATACATGTAATACATATAAACATTATACGAAGTGATACAAACACGTGTATTATGATAAACCCTATAAAAAAAAATACCCAATACACATATATAAGAGGGTACCTACCATGTGCATATGTATCATAAACCATATCAAAAGCTATGTATCAAATGCTATGAATCCATCATTTACATATATATTATTGGAATTATATAAAAAAAAATATCTTAATTATTATACTTACCTATTATATATATATATTTATTAGATATCTATAATAACCACTAGACCATAATTACAAATTAAAGTTATTAAATTATAGAAATAATAATGATCCTCACAAAATTTCCAATCACATCTAAACATAATCAACCACAGCGAAACGAATTTATATCAATATAAATTGCACTTAGTCATAGAATATCTTTAAAAAAACAACACACATAAATAATATCCTAAAAATGTGTCAACACATAATTACAATAGAATATTTCTTACTAAATATCATGATATACAAATATCATATATAAATGAATCACATCACAATATGAATAATTATTAATTTTCATTAAAAATTATCACACCGACTCAAATTTCTCAAAAGCATCTATAATTATAATTATAATTATAAAATTATTACTTTTGTATATATAATTGTATATATAGGTATTCTATATATTCTGGCGGTAATTCTTTTTTAATTCATAATAAAGGAACAATAATGATTTAAGTAACTATAACTTCATCGACAAAGTTAAAAACGGAAAACTACGGGGAAATAAATTATACCTAAAACCATAAATTTAATTTAGTCTCGAATAATCCAACATCACACATGTAACAAATCACTTTTTTAATCAACATTAAAACGGTAACATAATCTCTATCTAATTGGAGAAAAAAGGAAAAATAAATATAATTTATCTGAGGTAACAAATTATTCTTTTATTTAATATTATAGTGGTATGATGTGTTGATAGATATTTTAGAATTCAGTATGAGATAGATCTCAAGTAAAAGCGTAAACATGTAATTATTATTATTATGTAAAAACGCAATATAAATTTAAAATATAAAGAGGTTTACCGACACTAAAAAGGAGGTACTAAATAAATAAAAATATAAATAAACTAGAGATATGCCAAGTAAATAAAACTTTTTTTTATATTTACTCCATAAACTTTTTTATATTTATTAAAACTCAAAAAATAAGTTTTATTTAGGTGAAGGCTATGGGCCAAATAACACGGATAAATAATTATTCATACCATGGGTCAAATACCATGGGATAAATAATTATTAATACCATGGTCCAAATACAATATTTATAAAAGAGATATGGTAAATAAATAGATATAGCAGAGGTACAAAGTGGTATGGTAAATACGTAAAAATATATCAAATAGGATTATCGACATCAAATTATATACCAAACCTATAAGCCAAATACCATGCGCCAAAATATTATTAATATAATGCAAAAAAACATTATTAACCGTAATATTAATATTAAAATATTAATATTATTAAATTTAATAGCTTTGGATCAATACTATATTAAATTTGTTGTATTATAATATATATTAACTCTAGATATATATGGGAGGGGAGAACACATACATAGAGTGATAGACTTGGAGAGATAGAGGGAGTGACAATGGAGAGATGGAGATAAAATGAAGGAAAGGGGAGAGGAGAAATGAAGAGAGAGAGAGTGAGAGGAGGGAGAGAGGTAGAGAATGGTAAGAGAGGGAGAGGGAGACACAAAGATGTAGGGGGGAGAGAGAGAAGGAGAGAGGGAGGGAGATAGTGAGAGGATCAGAGGGGAGAGAGGAAGAGAGATAGGGGAAGAGAGAGGAAGGTAGGAGAGAAAGGGAGAGAGAGGAAGGATGAGAGAGAGAAGAAGAGATGGATTTGTAGGGGGGAGAGAGGGAGGGATGAGGAAAGACATAGAGATTGAGAAGTGGAGAGAGATAGAGAGAGTGATAAGGGAGAGATGGAGATATACTGCATGTTTAGGGGTGAGATAAAGAGTCAAAGAAAAATAAATAAAGAAAGAGAAGAAGTTTCTCACAAAATTAAGGCTCAAGTTAGACCCATATGATAGAACCCTAACACTATATGGTGATTTCCAAAAATTTTGAGCGATTTTGAACATCATGTTAACTTATGTGAACTGAAAAGCGTAACTTGGACCGAATCGTGGCTAAACCAACAACCCTATATAACCATTGTTGTCAATCCTCAAATTCGCTCCCTCTTGGTGCGTATCATTCTTTATGCAAACCATGAAACCACTCAATGCTTTGTGTGGGTTCATTATATGGAATCCTCACTGCATTGGGATTATAATATGTAGAGATTATAAGAATGAGAGATCAATCATTAAATTCTTAAGAATACAAAGATCAAACACATAATGAATACAAAGATCAAACACCTAATGAATACATAGGCATAAAAATAACCCATGAAGTTTCAATTACTAAGAATAGCATAATTTAAAAAAAATCCAAAGCCACATTCATCGCTCTATGAAGGCTCTCTTTCTCTTCCTCAAGCTTCTCCCTTAACCGCCATCCTTTATAAAATATCTCCATTATAAAATGCAGATTGTTAACTAACAACTCTCCCAATGCAGTGACACTTGTCCCTCTTTTAGAAACTACGTGCCACTTCATCAAAACCAGTAGTTATATGTTTCCCTTTTTTATATGCCACTGTATATAACAATCAACTACAATTGTCCCTCTAAGGATATTTCAACATAAAATCCTAACTATAGAAATTAAAATATTGCAATTGAAAGAGGTTCTAAAGGGAACTGACTCCCTTTGTAAAATTATGAAAAACCCCTTTTTAGTTTTATTCAACAAGGTTAACCGTGAGAGAAGATGTTGATGCATCATGTAATCCATTTAACTAATGAAGAATCATTAAAATATGTTTCCTTAAGAATATGTAGGATGGTCTATCTCTAGAAAAGAAAATCACTTCTAAAAGCATAATTTTTCCATGCTTGATAAATGTAAAGTTAAAAGTGTCATCTTTTTTTTATTGACAAATTCAAAGTTAAGATGGATTTATGCTAAGTGTATATGTGTTCAAGAAAGAATATTGATACACGACTTGCTAAAAAACTACACATCTATCTTGTATTAAATTGTGCAAAGAATATTTTCAATCAAATTATATACATATTATACAATTCTAAATATTGCATCAAGATACATTCACATTGTTATATCTAAATATATATATATCATAAAAATCAAATAAACCATAGCATTGTTATTATTATTATTATAATAGAAATAATTAGTTACTACATTGGTGTATTTATTTTGGATTGGAGATTCCATATCTTTTATGTAATTATCAACAATTATTAGGTGAATGTTAGGGATTTAACTTCCACAAACATTCTATAATATTCTTAGTAGTAACCATAGATAAAAAAATGAGATCTATATTAAAATGAATTATATCATTTTCTTTCATTTTAGTTAAATTGGTTAATTACCTGTATATTCCATAATAAATCTTCCACAATTTTAAATTATTTAGGTGGATGGTATAGATTTAACCCCCATGAAATATGTCTCAATATTCATAGGTTAAGATCATCTCCGTCACCCTTTCTCTTTTAATCTATTATATCAAATTAATGAATTAAACAAAATATCATGTGAATACATGTTATATTGGGCACGTGATATTGATAAGCCACAATATTCGCCCATGGTATTGAAACAATAGCTACTGACAAGTTAAGAATTTCCATGTTATACTGTAAATGAATCTTGTAGGTAAAAATATTATTTCATGCTTTTTAAAATGGATATGTGTTTTCACTCGTATATTTATTCTTTTTATAATTAATGATAAAAATAACATCAAATAAGTTATATTTACTTAATTTTATAGTTTTTTTAAATCTAGATAATGTGACATGTATGATCTGGTTAGTGACACTTTTATCAAAGCCATTTAATTTACATGGTTGCCCTAATTAATACAAAAAATGCATTTGAAGATGTGTTATTTGAATTTGAGTTATGACATATTGAGAATTTTGGGCATGTGTTATTAGTAAGACATGATATTTTAACAAAGTCTATTTACATCTTAGAAATCTCCCTAATGAGGTAGTGTTGAATCTCCATGGTTAAAAATATTTTTTTAATAATAATTTAAAGAAAAGTATATCTCGATAATCTTCATGATTTTTTCTAATATTACAAATGCGAAATGTATGATGAGATAAGTGTTTTGATGTTTATTAATGTTTACTAGCCACTTAATTTATATGGTTACACTAGTAATTTATTAATTAATTTAATGTTGATTTTGGTACCAATTGTTGGATCATGAAATATTGAAAGGGGGAGGGGGGTTGGGGTGTGGTGAATCAATATTGAAAAACTTCTTTTGTTTTAAATTCTGAAAGCTTGATCCCGACAATTGGTACCAGAGCCAACTCCTTTAAGTGCAACTTAATTGTTGAAAAAGTATTCGAAAGGGATCATGAGCTGTCGAATTCTAAATACTTTATAGTTGCAGGAGTAGAATACATTATCATTGTTACAAAGGGAGATATTGTGGTTTTAATACTATAAAATCCAAAGTATGGAAGTATTAAGAACAAAAATGAAGACGCAAGCACCAAAATGCATAATAAAAATCTATGGAAAATGTTCACATGTCATATACATACATTTCAAAAAACACTTGTAGTACTACTTTTTAACCTTGATATTCATTATCATTTTAACATGGAAGTTTTTAACAATTAAATAAACATTATTAAAATACCATGAAATACCATGAATTAATAGAATAGTTTGTGAATACCATATTCTCAATTGCACATATGAGCTAGAATTTCTCATATAAGGCACAAGGAAAAAGCTTAAAAAAAATACTTTATGAAAAACCCTCACAAAATTGGAACTCTAGAAAGAAATACCTTATAAGGGAGATATTCGAAAATTCCCATGGAAGAAAACTAGAAACTTGTATGCGCACATCAGCTCGCTTGAAGAAATTATGTAACCTAATGATGTGAGCATATTATTAAATGCACATGGGATATCTCTTTGCACATTTTTTTCCAAGTGTCTATTATCCTGGGTATCTACGATTATTTAAAAAAATATGAGTAATGCTCTAGAGGATACTATACGTCGAAGGGAGGAAAAAACAACACAATAGGCTTGAATCTGCGAGGTTGGTACAAAGTGACATTCACTTTTTTTCATCGTGCAACAAAATCTCTATTGTGTTAATCTAAATTGCCAATTTGTGTCATTGAGATGGCACATTAGGGGAATTTTTAGGTCTAAAATTGGCCTACTAAGAAAAATGTACAAACAAAATAAGATTTATAAGAATCAATAGGATTTAAGATGATGATGTCAACCATGGGGGATGATTCACCATTTTTGGAGTAAAAAACTAAAAAGATTAAAAAATAATAAAACAATAAAACAACTTTTTCAACGCACATTTTCAAAATATCTCCCTAAGGGTTTACTCAAATTTTGAGAAAGAGTAGTTGTCGGATGCAAAATTTAATTCCTCATCTAAGGAGTACCCATGTTGCATACTTTCGATGGAACCCGCTATAATAAAATTGAGAAATACATGAAAAAGTGTTATTGTAATCACATTTTTCATGTATTTCTCATTTTTTGTGTAGTAGGGTCCATAAAAATATACAAAATCGGTACTCCTTGTATGAGGAATCAAATTTTGTATCCAACGAGTGTTTCTAGTTGAAATTTGAGAAAACCCATAGGGATATCGTTGGAAATACGAGTTGAAAAAATAACTTTTTCTTTTTTCCCTCTAAATTTTGATGATGTAATCAAATATTATTCTATTATTTCCACTATTATTTTGTAATTTCCTTAGGAGGCCCATTTTAGACCTCAAAATTTCCATAATGGGGCAACATTAGAGTTATCTCTATCATTGGAGTTTCTATAACTTCCCGAGGGAGAGAATCTATGAAAAATCCCAGAACAATGGAACTGTCATGAAAGGAAGGCAAGGAATATTTAGAAGTATATCCTATCATTAATATCAAGAGGAAAATACCTGAACAATGGTACTGCCACGAAAGGATGGCAAGACATATTTATAATTCTATCCAATCATTAATATGCGAGGACAATATATCCTTACTATTGGATATTGTACGTGTTTAAATTCAATAGTAGGCATATACTGCCCCTCATATTTATGGCTCGATAAACTTGTAAATATCATCTACTCAAAAGTAAGTGGGAATAAATACATAAATTTATTCCATGCATATCATTGAAAACATCAAAGGAATCATACCTTCATGTGTTGTTGACCATATTTTCTATGAGTGAGATGCAATCACATTGAAAGGCATTCTCTCTAGGGGCTTGGGGTGAGTAGACATTGTTCACCCCAGCTAATCGAAACACTCTAATTTCATCCTCCTTCAACCAATCAAAAACTCCCACCTGTGTTATGCCACCTGTCCACATGTGCTATGTCGCTTGTCCACTTGTCCTATGTTGCATTTTCTGTATCGTTTAATTACCGGGGTTGGTAAATATTTGGGTAGTAACCTTGTGCATATCTCACAAGGGGTCATGTACCAAGGCTAAGGAAATTGTAGAAATTGGGCTAGCTAACCAAGGACTCCAACAATCGAAATCGTTCACACTAAAGTACTGGGATTCCTAAAGTGAATCAGGCTTCACAAGGGAATATGCATTAAAGCACCAAGGCAAAGACCCAACGATGACTCACGGAAATCAACATCAAATGTTGAACCATGCGACCAGGGTTGATTCGACAAGAGCACATAGCAAGCATAAATTGATCAACAAGTGGTGTTAACTACGGTGAACGTAACACAATGAACAGTGGTTCTGTAAGGTGAACTACATTTATTACTGGTGTGGTGTTTTATGGGTGTATTGCAAGGTTATATCTAGAGCCTAGGGCTAGAGAATGGCATTCATTGCAGGGTTATATCTCGAACCTGCAAGTGGGCTAGAGAATGGAATTCATAATAGAGGGATGCTTGCAATGTTACATGTTTACCTTGTTGCACTTGACAAAAACCTATTTCTATATCCCACCATATATCCACATATTCGTAGCTCATACTCGGTATCTCCCATGACATAATGAGATATTAAAGAATTCATTCATTAATTCAATGTATTGGCATTCAATATTCCCTGGGCCATTAGTTGTTCCCCTGTTGAATAGCCATGGCCATTGTATACCTATGTGCATGGAATAGTTATTGAACCAATAAATGAAATGATAGATAGAAATTCCATTATAAAACCTATCAAATCTCAATCGATCATTGTTTTATGAACCTGTTTAGCATGCATCATGAAATTAAACACCTTAGAAGAAGACATAGCTATTATTTGACCACCAAAGGATATCGAACACATCAATTTGTCAACCAATGAACTAGGAATAAAATAGTAGCAAAATTAATGCCCTCCTTGGTTTTTGAGTTGATAGAGAGCTAGTAACATAAACAATAAAAAATCAATGGTTCAAATATTTCTATATCCTCCTTGTTTTGCCCTGTGAAAAAAATAAAAATCCCAACCTCAGTCCTCGAACGAGTGGAAATCTAAGTCACATTAACTATTCAATTGGATTGGCATGCCTTGCATTTAATTTCCCCATTTACTAGTTGCTATGTTGGGTTTTTTGTGTTTGATGGTGTTTGAGGTAGTTTTCCCAGCTTCCATCACAAATATAATGTGTAGAGGGGTTTATTCCTTAACGGAATCGAGATATTCCAAAACACACATCCGGCGAGCGGTGCGTTCTGTCAACCAATAGGTACATTCCATAATATCTAGCCAGATGCTTCAGTGTTTTTCCTTTAGAACTCGAGATATAGCAGGTAGGATTGCAATTGGGCATATTCTCACATTGTATATTTGTTCACTTTAGCAACTCATTCATCTTGTAATCCATTTTCAAATATCTTACTTACAGAAATTATGTTGTTGCTCCCATTTTTTTCTTGGCACTCTTCCATAGGAATTTAGAAAGCCCTTCCACCCATGTCTTGTAACTTTAATCATGGTCTGTTTCAGCAAAATTCCCTCATAATTACCATTCTTTTCTCATTATTCTTCTAGAGGAATTCTGAAAGCCCTTGCACCTGTGTCCAGTAACTTTAGGCATGGCTTGTTTCAGCAAACTACCCTTGTATGTCAATACCTGCATGTGGTTTGTTGCACATGGCACCCGTAATAGATGCCAGATTTTTCAATTTAGATGTTGCATGCCATGAAATGTATACGGATTTCTTTTTCCCTGCCTCTCAATCTGCAAACAATTTCCCAACTTTTTACATATTACTCACTAGTTCTAGCACCAGTTGTTTATGGTAAGCCAGATGTTTTCTTTCCAGCAAAAAAACATAAACCATTCCAGTTAAAGGAAATGTGAATTTCTCGTAGACATGATTGGTGTTTATTGTCACATTCAAATGCTTTGCACTAGATGCAGTTATCATGATCAATGGTGGAATAATCTTTGTGTGAGAAGAATATGGAGGCTCCACCTTCCCTTTCTCTCCAACCTCGCGAAACATTTGAATACAATCATAAATGCATATGCTAAGTTAAAGTAGCAAGGGAGCTGAGTCCAAAAACCTGTATTCTCTAAGAAATCCATATCTTCTAAGGAATCAGTAGTGAAAAGAACATTATACTTCTTGAATGTCAACTTTGGAAAATCACAATCACACTCATAATATTACTACACATATTCAAATTCAAGTTTACTCTTTTTCTTTTTAGTAGGTACGTGAAAAATTCAAATTTAGAGTTCACCCTATTTAATGGAGTACATGATTTCCTTGAATTAAAACTTAGAGTTCACCATATTTAATGGAGTACATGGTTTCTTTAAAGGAGGTCATGATCATAGTCTTAATGCATAGGTTCAAATTTAGGTTCATTCTTTCTCTAACTCATAGTCACAAAATCTTTCCTTTATATGGCTAGAACCTCAAGTTTTAGTCTCATTTTTTTCTCTCCAATGGTTTCTTCCTACTTAGCTCATCTCCCTTTGTATGGTCTTCAGTATTTTCCCAGGAAGTTTCATTTTTGAGCCTCCTGCTAACTCTGCATATATTAACTTCTAGCCAGCCTATTCATTTTATTTCTTCTCCTAGCCAGAAGCAGTCAGGATTGTCTAAGTTCCTAATAGTCTAGAGCCAGCTAAGGTCTATTCAGTATGTTATATCTTTTCACAATTTGAATGTAATGGTTTTATAGGAAATTATCTGATACAATATTTCTTGAAGAATCAATGTAGCATAGCAACTGCTACAGTTAAGAGAACAACAATTTAAACTAAAAACTACTCCAATTAATATAACTACAAGTTGAACTATAGCTAATTAGAACTACACAATTTAACTATGCTTAGTTGAGCGAAGAGTTGGAACTGCTTCACTTAGACCTAATAGCACTACATAAGAAATATAGAGGTCATATAAGGTCAAACAAAGAGAGTAGTATTATATATGTTCCATACATAATAAAACCATTTATGGAAATGCTTCAATCTAATGAAGATCAATCATAAAACACAAGTGTCAAAGTAGTATTGTTTTATGAGGTAGACCACTCTTAAATGAAGCTTCTCTAAGTACTAATCTTTTATTTAGACTATGGGAACTAATATAGAAGAGAGACATACAATTATTAAAATAGGTTTTACGGTATATCAATCATAGTTATAGTCATCATAATGCTCATGTTTAATCAGTAGAGCAGACTAAGTAAGGTTTTATGTATATTCCAATACCATGGAGATCAAAGATCAGACACAAATAGAACTCAACTACAGACTCATATTCAACACAAAACTATGATTTATAAATGGAACCAAAATCATCACATTCACTTTATGGACTGGTGAAACAAGAGCTACAGAACCACTTATATCATAGTAATGGCTTTGAATGAAACAAGCATTTCCAAGTCAAGTAGAAGAAATGAAGTGAACCCGTGTAATGAGAGTTTCTAGTATCATGCAATTGGTTACATTATATTCAACCTTCAATAGGTAAAACCTTATAATAGGTAATAGTGTTAGTGAGGTAAGGACAATACTGGATCAATAAGATTGAAACATGCTATTACTGATGTGATAAGACCCACCTCATGGAACTGTAATGGTAATGTAGTGACATATGAATGAGACTACATAGGAACCATTTGCAGATAGTGAATTTTTTATCACTACAAATGGGGGAATAGGAAGGATTCTTGACACAATAAGCATCACATGTAAGGAGCTTACAATATACCTTACCGAGACTCTCCACTAGCTTTAGACTAATATCATCTTCTATACTTATAACGTATAGTTATGTACAATGGACCTTCTAGAGCTAGAATTAGAATAGCTCCATTGAGTCCAAGAAATCTAATTTATTCAAGGAAAGTGGTTAAAGCTTCTTCACTTTAGCTCAGTGAGGTAAGGCATCTTTCTCTCTGTTATAGACATATTTGGGCACTACAACCCCAATCATATATGTCAATAAACCAAGGGCTCTTTAACCCCTAAAAGTGTTGTTTCATACCCTAAAGGATCATGGTCAACTGATTACATCATTT